>JAZGTN010000275.1:0-67621 GCA_037783415.1 Leptasterias polaris | reverse complement strand
TCGACATGATTTGATGACTTGATTTTCACATTACCAGCTACAACTACCGTTTCATCTATCAGACTGCTACACATCGTTTCATCTATCAGACTGCTACACGTCGTTTCATCCACCAGATGGCAACTGGCACCCTTCTTCTGTTGTCATTTTGGCCCTTACTCATCGGAGCACAAACACAGACTCCTGAAATACATGTCAATCAGGCCAACAATTATGATATTCACATCAAGTATTTTTCACTGTAACTTGAATATTTGGCTCCCTTTTTGCAAGGTTACAATCTGCACGTTCTTGTGCCAGAGTGTTATCACAATCACCTAAAAACATTTCCATAATTATGTCATCATTACAAATCATTCACAGACAAATATAATTTGATTATCTGATGATCACCACAGTAATAGTTTTGAAAAAACTTTTTCCAAAATGGAATAACACTCCTCATAGCTCAAAAAATACTAAAGAGGGATGGAACTTTTAAAATGATAAAATGAACAAAACCTACCCCTTTGAAGAAGAGACCCATTCATCTGGATACAGTTACAGGTCGCTCCGAGAAACTCACTTGTGTTGGTATGTATGTAAGTGTCCTCGTCAGTCAACAGCCAATCTGAAACATCAAATACAACTAAGAGAAAAACTAAATCTGAATTAAATATGGCTTTAGCTGTTCAACAAACTAAGAATTACACCAAAAGAAAACCAAATTTGATACTTTTTTCCCTTGATGAATGTCTCTCCAAGACGTCACTTGCCAGCTCCAGATCTCTGTTGATGGCACACATATTGATGGTTTTTTGGTCCAGGTTGACAAGAGAACACAGCAGGAGTGTGAATCTTCGCGCTTCCCATCAACGGCAACAGTCTGTAATTCCCCAATGATGTCACCTGGAAAGAAATTTTACATTACTATAATAAGGGAGGCTAAAATAAATAACACAGGACATTTGTGTAAACAAAACATATCATTTTCAAAAAGATTCAAGAAGAGCCCCACAACATTATCACTCATATCACGTCATACAAGGGAGCTCTGTTTTGTATGGATGGTTTGCTGCAGAATGGAGGTATAACAAAGTAAACTCCCACACATGAAGTCAAAGTATTGTCATTTTGACACACGCCCTCAATGGCAGGTGCTTTTCTAGTTTTTCAAAACCTTCAGGTTGGGGCATAACTTTTTTCTCATCAATTCTGAGCTGAAATACATGTCAATCAAGCCAACAATTATATTATTCACATTAATTATATTTCACTGTACAAATATAGATACCATTTTGCAAGGTTATAATCTGCACGTTTATGTGCCAGACTGTGGTTGTATGAGAATAACAAATCCTGGAGAAATGGTGCAACATCTTTCAGTCAGGAAATGATGCTCCATGAGTAAAACATGAATTAGATTTTACAAGGCAACAGATTCTTGACATCACTTCAAATTGAAATTTGGAGAGATGGACAAATGAGGGACAAAGCCTTTCGGAATTTTCCCCCAAATTTCATAAGGACTATCTGTCAAAAATTGAGTACATCACAAATTAGAAATTGACCTTGGAGTTCCTCTCTAGCAAAGATCAACAACAAATATTAATTTCAGGAATAATCGTAACAAATGACAGTCATGCATGAATATTCAGGTTCTATTCCTGAACTTGAAATGAGTAGATGTCATTCTCCTCATTGCATACACACCTTCACTGATGTATTCATGGTCCAGGGAAGGTCAATGTGTAGTTTTCACTGGACTCCGTATTTCCAAGGCAGATGGTTCGGCATTTCATCATTGCAGTAAAAAAAAAAAACAACAACAACAACAATCAGAAATTTTGCAATTCGAAACTGAATTACATTTAGTTAGGGATTATTTGAGGTGCATGAAAATGGTGTGAGGTGGTTATCACATGACCCACTGAGGAACAGTGATGATGCCAAGTTATTGATGAAATATTAAAATGTTACATGAAGATGAAAAATGCAAGCATGATGGGAAGTGAGCTTAGTTCATGTAGATGTTAAGTGATGGTTAAGATGGAAGTGAGCTTGTTAATATCGTGCAGGGTGGTGCAAGTTTAGTATTAAAGTAGTAGTACTTCAGAAAAGATTGTTTAAGTTATAGAAACAACCTTACCTTGGTTACATTAATGTTCCAAGCTGACCAGAAGAGGCTTTTCAACACATAGTCAAGTGGCTGCAGGGTCTGTCTTGAGAGAGCATGTTATTTGTACAGATGAGAAGGACACCCAGTCACTGCCATGTATGAAAAAGGTGACATTTTCAAAGTTGTGAATGATGTTTGGCAGGAAAATCAGAGTAATTGAAGGAAGCTCCAGTGGTATGGGAGCAATAGAATAAGTTTTGCAGTATTAAGCACCCCTGGATGAGCTAGCCCGAGGTGCTTGTTTAAACCCTGAATGTAGATATAAACAATCAAACTAACCTGTGAATATTTAATTTAAAATTTGGTCTTGTTTTTGAGATAAAGCCGAAGATCCAGAGCAGATTTGTCCAAGCAGGAAGAATAATCCCTAATAAGAGTACACAATGTGAGAAGCGTTTCTTACAGAAACCTTTTTCAAATTCATATTTAAAATCTTAAGTGTAAAGCTCAAGATAACTTGAAGTAACAGGCAGGATTGGTTTAAGCGGTTTGAGGACTACATGCTTTATTCATCGACATGATTTGATGACTTGATTTTCACATTACCAGCTACAACTACCGTTTCATCTATCAGACTGCTACACGTCGTTTCATCTATCAGACTGCTACACGTCGTTTCATCCATTAGATGGCAACTGGCACCCTTCTTCTGTTGTCATTTTGGCCCTTACTCATCGGAGCACAAACACAGACTCCTGAAATACATGTCAATCAGGCCAACAATTATGATATTCACATCAAGTATTTTTCACTGTAACTTGAATATTTGGCTCCCTTTTTGCAAGGTTACAATCTGCACGTTCTTGTGCCAGAGTGTTATCACAATCACCTAAAAACATTTCCATAATTATGTCATCATTACAAATCATTCACAGACAAATATAATTTGATTATCTGATGATCACCACAGTAATAGTTTTGAAAAAACTTTTTCCAAAATGGAATAACACTCCTCATAGCTCAAAAAATACTAAAGAGGGATGGAACTTTTAAAATGATAAAATGAACAAAACCTACCCCTTTGAAGAAGAGACCCATTCATCTGGATACAGTTACAGGTCGCTCCGAGAAACTCACTTGTGTTGGTATGTATGTAAGTGTCCTCGTCAGTCAACAGCCAATCTGAAACATCAAATACAACTAAGAGAAAAACTAAATCTGAATTAAATATGGCTTTAGCTGTTCAACAAACTAAGAATTACACCAAAAGAAAACCAAATTTGATACTTTTTTCCCTTGATGAATGTCTCTCCAAGACGTCACTTGCCAGCTCCAGATCTCTGTTGATGGCACACATATTGATGGTTTTTTGGTCCAGGTTGACAAGAGAACACAGCAGGAGTGTGAATCTTCGCGCTTCCCATCAACGGCAACAGTCTGTAATTCCCCAATGATGTCACCTGGAAAGAAATTTTACATTACTATAATAAGGGAGGCTAAAATAAATAACACAGGACATTTGTGTAAACAAAACATATCATTTTCAAAAAGATTCAAGAAGAGCCCCACAACATTATCACTCATATCACGTCATACAAGGGAGCTCTGTTTTGTATGGATGGTTTGCTGCAGAATGGAGGTATAACAAAGTAAACTCCCACACATGAAGTCAAAGTATTGTCATTTTGACACACGCCCTCAATGGCAGGTGCTTTTCTAGTTTTTCAAAACCTTCAGGTTGGGGCATAACTTTTTTCTCATCAATTCTGAGCTGAAATACATGTCAATCAAGCCAACAATTATATTATTCACATTAAATATATTTCACTGTACAAATATAGATACCATTTTGCAAGGTTATAATCTGCACGTTTATGTGCCAGACTGTGGTTGTATGAGAATAACAAATCCTGGAGAAATGGTGCAACATCTTTCAGTCAGGAAATGATGCTCCATGAGTAAAACATGAATTAGATTTTACAAGGCAACAGATTCTTGACATCACTTCAAATTGAAATTTGGAGAGATGGACAAATGAGGGACAAAGCCTTTCGGAATTTTCCCCCAAATTTCATAAGGACTATCTGTCAAAAATTGAGTACATCACAAATTAGAAATTGACCTTGGAGTTCCTCTCTAGCAAAGATCAACAACAAATATTAATTTCAGGAATAATCGTAACAAATGACAGTCATGCATGAATATTCAGGTTCTATTCCTGAACTTGAAATGAGTAGATGTCATTCTCCTCATTGCATACACACCTTCACTGATGTATTCATGGTCCAGGAAAGGTCAATGTGTAGTTTTCACTGGACTCCGTATTTCCAAGGCAGATGGTTCGGCATTTCATCATTGCAGTAAAAAAAAAGACAAACAAAAACAATCAGAAATTGTGCAATTCGAAACTGAATTACATTTAGTTAGAGATTATTTGAAGTATTTTTTTTTTTTTTTTTTATGGAAGTCGCCCAACACAAGGCCCAAAGGCCACTCAAGGTGAGGGCTAAAAAAAGAAGAGAAAAGGAAAAGAAAGCGCAGAGATTGATGAGAACAGAAACCTATTCACATTGTGCTTAAACTGAGACAAATTATAGATAGCAGGGAAACAGGATGCAGGCAAGGAGTTCCAGAGTGAAGCAGTACGTGGAAAGAAACTCGTAGCGTACATCTTGGTCCTGCTTTTGGGAGTCACGACTGTATGAGGATGGGATTTGACAGAGGTGCGAGTGGTTCGTTGTGCGGGACGGTCAACAGGGACGACCAACGAAAGACCATTGGAACACACGCCGTGATAGTATCTATAAAACAGGCTCAATGAAGATACATTGCGACGATGCGAGAGGGGTTCCAAGGAAGATGACAATTCTTTGCCCACCAGGTTAACAACTCGACGCTGTATTCTGTCCAGCAGAGAAAGGTGACAGGCTGGAGCACCGGACCAGATGTGACAACAGTACTCCATAACAGGGCGGATAGTCGTCTTGTATAAGTAAAGAATGGCAGAGGGGGGAAGGCATTTCCGCGCACGGTATAGACAACCTACAGGTTGAGAGGCCCTTTTGGCAACATCACCAATGTACTTGACCCAGGAGAGTTTATTGGTGATGTCGAGACCAAGTAACCTGATGTCACTAACTTCCTGAAGAGATGTAGAATTCATAAACAAGGTAGAACGAACAGATGATTTAGATGTAGATCTTGACACAGATAACAGGTGAGTTTTCCTTTCGTTGAAGGTGACAAGCCATTTGATCCCCCATTTATTGACATTTGTAAGATCATGGTTGAGATCATTACTAGCTTGGGCTTGACGAGTGGAAAACCGGGGACCAGGGTACGTTGTATACAGGGTTGTGTCATCAGCGTAGATGGCAATCTGAGATGAAATAGAATCAGGCAGATCATTAATATAAAGCAGGAACAAGGTTGGTCCCAATACAGAGCCTTGCGGGACACCTGCGTTGACGCTGTGGACGGACGAGGACTGACCCTCGTGAACAACAGTGAATTTTCGATTGCTAAGAAAATCTGAGATTAGATTGAGAAGTTGACCACAGATGCCATAGGACTTGAGCTTATGGATGAGACCCTTGTGCCAGACTCGATCAAAGGCCTTAGAAATATCAAGAGCAACAAGCCTTGCCTCACCACGGAGATCTAATATCCTGTTCAGGTGCTTAGTGACCAAAGACAAAAAGTCGCCAGTAGATCGAGAGTGCCGGAATCCATATTGGACGTCGGCTAGTAGTGTGTTAGTTTCAAGGTAATCCATGAGATGCTGGTTGATGAGACATTCAAACACCTTGCTGATGATTGGAAGGAGGCTAATAGGTCGATAGTTAGAGGGGTCAGATTTTTCACCAGAGCCTTTGAAAACTGGGACAACGGAGGCTGCTTTCCAATCAGAAGGAAATGTTGAATTTGAGAGGCAAAGGTTATACAGTTTAGACAGGACTGAGGACAATTCCGGTGAACACATTTTCAGGACAAGAACAGGGATACTGTCAGGTCCAGTGGCTTTAGACGTGTCAAGATGTTTGATAACCTTAGCTACCATCTTAGGTGTGATAAAGACAGAGGAGATGATGCTATCAGTCCGGAGAGGAAAATCTGGCAGATTGTGGCCCGAGTCATCAAGAGTGGAGTTGGCAGCAAATCTTTCAGCAAAGAGATTGGCTTTATCCGACAGAGAAGTAAGTACTTCGGGGCCATTAAACAGGACTGGAATTGAATTGAGGTGCATGAAAATGGTGTGAGGTGGTAATCACATGACCCACTGAGGAACAGTGATGATGCCAAGTTATTGATGAAATATTAAAATGTTACATGAAGATGAAAAATGCAAGCATGATGGGAAGTGAGCTTAGTTCATGTAGATGTTAAGTGATGGTTAAGATGGAAGTGAGCTTGTTAATATCATGCAGGGTGGTGCAAGTTTAGTATTAAAGTAGTAGTACTTCAGAAAAGATTGTTTAAGTTATAGAAACAACCTTACCTTGGTTACATTAATGTTCCAAGCTGACCAGAAGAGGCTTTTCAACACATAGTCAAGTGGCTGCAGGGTCTGTCCTGAGAGAGCATGTTATTTGTACAGATGAGAAGGACACCCAGTCACTGCCATGTATGAAAAAGGTGACATTTTCAAAGTTGTGAATGATGTTTGGCAGGAAAATCAGAGTAATTGAAGGAAGCTCCAGTGGTATATGGGAGCAATAGAATAAGTTTTGCAGTATTAAGCACCCCTGGATGAGCTAGCCCGAGGTGCTTGTTTAAACCCTGAATGTAGATATAAACAATCAAACTAACCTGTGAATATTTAATTTAAAATTTGGTCTTGTTTTTGAGATAAAGCCGAAGATCCAGAGCAGATTTGTCCAAGCAGGAAGAATAATCCCTAATAAGAGTACACAATGTGAGAAGCGTTTCTTACAGAAACCTTTTTCAAATTCATATTTAAAATCTTAAGTGTAAAGCTCAAGATAACTTGAAGTAACAGGCAGGATTGGTTTAAGCGGTTTGAGGACTACATGCTTTATTCATCGACATGATTTGATGACTTGATTTTCACATTACCAGCTACAACTACCGTTTCATCTATCAGACTGCTACACGTCGTTTCATCTATCAGACTGCTACACGTCGTTTCATCCACCAGATGGCAACTGGCACCCTTCTTCTGTTGTCATTTTGGCCCTTACTCATCGGAGCACAAACACAGACTCCTGAAATACATGTCAATCAGGCCAACAATTATGATATTCACATCAAGTATTTTTCACTGTAACTTGAATATTTGGCTCCCTTTTTGCAAGGTTACAATCTGCACGTTCTTGTGCCAGAGTGTTATCACAATCACCTAAAAACATTTCCATAATTATGTCATCATTACAAATCATTCACAGACAAATATAATTTGATTATCTGATGATCACCACAGTAATAGTTTTGAAAAAACTTTTTCCAAAATGGAATAACACTCCTCATAGCTCAAAAAATACTAAAGAGGGATGGAACTTTTAAAATGATAAAATGAACAAAACCTACCCCTTTGAAGAAGAGACCCATTCATCTGGATACAGTTACAGGTCGCTCCGAGAAACTCACTTGTGTTGGTATGTATGTAAGTGTCCTCGTCAGTCAACAGCCAATCTGAAACATCAAATACAACTAAGAGAAAAACTAAATCTGAATTAAATATGGCTTTAGCTGTTCAACAAACTAAGAATTACACCAAAAGAAAACCAAATTTGATACTTTTTTCCCTTGATGAATGTCTCTCCAAGACGTCACTTGCCAGCTCCAGATCTCTGTTGATGGCACACATATTGATGGTTTTTTGGTCCAGGTTGACAAGAGAACACAGCAGGAGTGTGAATCTTCGCGCTTCCCATCAACGGCAACAGTCTGTAATTCCCCAATGATGTCACCTGGAAAGAAATTTTACATTACTATAATAAGGGAGGCTAAAATAAATAACACAGGACATTTGTGTAAACAAAACATATCATTTTCAAAAAGATTCAAGAAGAGCCCCACAACATTATCACTCATATCACGTCATACAAGGGAGCTCTGTTTTGTATGGATGGTTTGCTGCAGAATGGAGGTATAACAAAGTAAACTCCCACACATGAAGTCAAAGTATTGTCATTTTGACACACGCCCTCAATGGCAGGTGCTTTTCTAGTTTTTCAAAACCTTCAGGTTGGGGCATAACTTTTTTCTCATCAATTCTGAGCTGAAATACATGTCAATCAAGCCAACAATTATATTATTCACATTAAATATATTTCACTGTACAAATATAGATACCATTTTGCAAGGTTATAATCTGCACGTTTATGTGCCAGACTGTGGTTGTATGAGAATAACAAATCCTGGAGAAATGGTGCAACATCTTTCAGTCAGGAAATGATGCTCCATGAGTAAAACATGAATTAGATTTTACAAGGCAACAGATTCTTGACATCACTTCAAATTGAAATTTGGAGAGATGGACAAATGAGGGACAAAGCCTTTCGGAATTTTCCCCCAAATTTCATAAGGACTATCTGTCAAAAATTGAGTACATCACAAATTAGAAATTGACCTTGGAGTTCCTCTCTAGCAAAGATCAACAACAAATATTAATTTCAGGAATAATCGTAACAAATGACAGTCATGCATGAATATTCAGGTTCTATTCCTGAACTTGAAATGAGTAGATGTCATTCTCCTCATTGCATACACACCTTCACTGATGTATTCATGGTCCAGGGAAGGTCAATGTGTAGTTTTCACTGGACTCCGTATTTCCAAGGCAGATGGTTCGGCATTTCATCATTGCAGTAAAAAAAAAAAAACAACAACAACAATCAGAATTTTTGCAATTCGAAACTGAATTACATTTAGTTAGGGATTATTTGAGGTGCATGAAAATGGTGTGAGGTGGTTATCACATGACCCACTGAGGAACAGTGATGATGCCAAGTTATTGATGAAATATTAAAATGTTACATGAAGATGAAAAATGCAAGCATGATGGGAAGTGAGCTTAGTTCATGTAGATGTTAAGTGATGGTTAAGATGGAAGTGAGCTTGTTAATATCATGCAGGGTGGTGCAAGTTTAGTATTAAAGTAGTAGTACTTCAGAAAAGATTGTTTAAGTTATAGAAACAACCTTACCTTGGTTACATTAATGTTCCAAGCTGACCAGAAGAGGCTTTTCAACACATAGTCAAGTGGCTGCAGGGTCTGTCCTGAGAGAGCATGTTATTTGTACAGATGAGAAGGACACCCAGTCACTGCCATGTATGAAAAAGGTGACATTTTCAAAGTTGTGAATGATGTTTGGCAGGAAAATCAGAGTAATTGAAGGAAGCTCCAGTGGTATGGGAACAATAGAATAAGTTTTGCAGTATTAAGCACCCCTGGATGAGCTAGCCCGAGGTGCTTGTTTAAACCCTGAATGTAGATATAAACAATCAAACTAACCTGTGAATATTTAATTTAAAATTTGGTCTTGTTTTTGAGATAAAGCCGAAGATCCAGAGCAGATTTGTCCAAGCAGGAAGAATAATCCCTAATAAGAGTACACAATGTGAGAAGCGTTTCTTACAGAAACCTTTTTCAAATTCATATTTAAAATCTTAAGTGTAAAGCTCAAGATAACTTGAAGTAACAGGCAGGATTGGTTTAAGCGGTTTGAGGACTACATGCTTTATTCATCGACATGATTTGATGACTTGATTTTCACATTACCAGCTACAACTACCGTTTCATCTATCAGACTGCTACACGTCGTTTCATCTATCAGACTGCTACACGTCGTTTCATCCACCAGATGGCAACTGGCACCCTTCTTCTGTTGTCATTTTGGCCCTTACTCATCGGAGCACAAACACAGACTCCTGAAATACATGTCAATCAGGCCAACAATTATGATATTCACATCAAGTATTTTTCACTGTAACTTGAATATTTGGCTCCCTTTTTGCAAGGTTACAATCTGCACGTTCTTGTGCCAGAGTGTTATCACAATCACCTAAAAACATTTCCATAATTATGTCATCATTACAAATCATTCACAGACAAATATAATTTGATTATCTGATGATCACCACAGTAATAGTTTTGAAAAAACTTTTTCCAAAATGGAATAACACTCCTCATAGCTCAAAAAATACTAAAGAGGGATGGAACTTTTAAAATGATAAAATGAACAAAACCTACCCCTTTGAAGAAGAGACCCATTCATCTGGATACAGTTACAGGTCGCTCCGAGAAACTCACTTGTGTTGGTATGTATGTAAGTGTCCTCGTCAGTCAACAGCCAATCTGAAACATCAAATACAACTAAGAGAAAAACTAAATCTGAATTAAATATGGCTTTAGCTGTTCAACAAACTAAGAATTACACCAAAAGAAAACCAAATTTGATACTTTTTTCCCTTGATGAATGTCTCTCCAAGACGTCACTTGCCAGCTCCAGATCTCTGTTGATGGCACACATATTGATGGTTTTTTGGTCCAGGTTGACAAGAGAACACAGCAGGAGTGTGAATCTTCGCGCTTCCCATCAACGGCAACAGTCTGTAATTCCCCAATGATGTCACCTGGAAAGAAATTTTACATTACTATAATAAGGGAGGCTAAAATAAATAACACAGGACATTTGTGTAAACAAAACATATCATTTTCAAAAAGATTCAAGAAGAGCCCCACAACATTATCACTCATATCACGTCATACAAGGGAGCTCTGTTTTGTATGGATGGTTTGCTGCAGAATGGAGGTATAACAAAGTAAACTCCCACACATGAAGTCAAAGTATTGTCATTTTGACACACGCCCTCAATGGCAGGTGCTTTTCTAGTTTTTCAAAACCTTCAGGTTGGGGCATAACTTTTTTCTCATCAATTCTGAGCTGAAATACATGTCAATCAAGCCAACAATTATATTATTCACATTAAATATATTTCACTGTACAAATATAGATACCATTTTGCAAGGTTATAATCTGCACGTTTATGTGCCAGACTGTGGTTGTATGAGAATAACAAATCCTGGAGAAATGGTGCAACATCTTTCAGTCAGGAAATGATGCTCCATGAGTAAAACATGAATTAGATTTTACAAGGCAACAGATTCTTGACATCACTTCAAATTGAAATTTGGAGAGATGGACAAATGAGGGACAAAGCCTTTCGGAATTTTCCCCCAAATTTCATAAGGACTATCTGTCAAAAATTGAGTACATCACAAATTAGAAATTGACCTTGGAGTTCCTCTCAAGCAAAGATCAACAACAAATATTAATTTCAGGAATAATCGTAACAAATGACAGTCATGCATGAATATTCAGGTTCTATTCCTGAACTTGAAATGAGTAGATGTCATTCTCCTCATTGCATACACACCTTCACTGATGTATTCATGGTCCAGGGAAGGTCAATGTGTAGTTTTCACTGGACTCCGTATTTCCAAGGCAGATGGTTCGGCATTTCATCATTGCAGTAAAAAAAAAAAAAAAAAAACAACAATCAGAATTTTTGCAATTCGAAACTGAATTACATTTAGTTAGGGATTATTTGAGGTGCATGAAAATGGTGTGAGGTGGTTATCACATGACCCACTGAGGAACAGTGATGATGCCAAGTTATTGATGAAATATTAAAATGTTACATGAAGATGAAAAATGCAAGCATGATGGGAAGTGAGCTTAGTTCATGTAGATGTTAAGTGATGGTTAAGATGGAAGTGAGCTTGTTAATATCATGCAGGGTGGTGCAAGTTTAGTATTAAAGTAGTAGTACTTCAGAAAAGATTGTTTAAGTTATAGAAACAACCTTACCTTGGTTACATTAATGTTCCAAGCTGACCAGAAGAGGCTTTTCAACACATAGTCAAGTGGCTGCAGGGTCTGTCCTGAGAGAGCATGTTATTTGTACAGATGAGAAGGACACCCAGTCACTGCCATGTATGAAAAAGGTGACATTTTCAAAGTTGTGAATGATGTTTGGCAGGAAAATCAGAGTAATTGAAGGAAGCTCCAGTGGTATGGGAACAATAGAATAAGTTTTGCAGTATTAAGCACCCCTGGATGAGCTAGCCCGAGGTGCTTGTTTAAACCCTGAATGTAGATATAAACAATCAAACTAACCTGTGAATATTTAATTTAAAATTTGGTCTTGTTTTTGAGATAAAGCCGAAGATCCAGAGCAGATTTGTCCAAGCAGGAAGAATAATCCCTAATAAGAGTACACAATGTGAGAAGCGTTTCTTACAGAAACCTTTTTCAAATTCATATTTAAAATCTTAAGTGTAAAGCTCAAGATAACTTGAAGTAACAGGCAGGATTGGTTTAAGCGGTTTGAGGACTACATGCTTTATTCATCGACATGATTTGATGACTTGATTTTCACATTACCAGCTACAACTACCGTTTCATCTATCAGACTGCTACACATCGTTTCATCTATCAGACTGCTACACGTCGTTTCATCCACCAGATGGCAACTGGCACCCTTCTTCTGTTGTCATTTTGGCCCTTACTCATCGGAGCACAAACACAGACTCCTGAAATACATGTCAATCAGGCCAACAATTATGATATTCACATCAAGTATTTTTCACTGTAACTTGAATATTTGGCTCCCTTTTTGCAAGGTTACAATCTGCACGTTCTTGTGCCAGAGTGTTATCACAATCACCTAAAAACATTTCCATAATTATGTCATCATTACAAATCATTCACAGACAAATATAATTTGATTATCTGATGATCACCACAGTAATAGTTTTGAAAAAACTTTTTCCAAAATGGAATAACACTCCTCATAGCTCAAAAAATACTAAAGAGGGATGGAACTTTTAAAATGATAAAATGAACAAAACCTACCCCTTTGAAGAAGAGACCCATTCATCTGGATACAGTTACAGGTCGCTCCGAGAAACTCACTTGTGTTGGTATGTATGTAAGTGTCCTCGTCAGTCAACAGCCAATCTGAAACATCAAATACAACTAAGAGAAAAACTAAATCTGAATTAAATATGGCTTTAGCTGTTCAACAAACTAAGAATTACACCAAAAGAAAACCAAATTTGATACTTTTTTCCCTTGATGAATGTCTCTCCAAGACGTCACTTGCCAGCTCCAGATCTCTGTTGATGGCACACATATTGATGGTTTTTTGGTCCAGGTTGACAAGAGAACACAGCAGGAGTGTGAATCTTCGCGCTTCCCATCAACGGCAACAGTCTGTAATTCCCCAATGATGTCACCTGGAAAGAAATTTTACATTACTATAATAAGGGAGGCTAAAATAAATAACACAGGACATTTGTGTAAACAAAACATATCATTTTCAAAAAGATTCAAGAAGAGCCCCACAACATTATCACTCATATCACGTCATACAAGGGAGCTCTGTTTTGTATGGATGGTTTGCTGCAGAATGGAGGTATAACAAAGTAAACTCCCACACATGAAGTCAAAGTATTGTCATTTTGACACACGCCCTCAATGGCAGGTGCTTTTCTAGTTTTTCAAAACCTTCAGGTTGGGGCATAACTTTTTTCTCATCAATTCTGAGCTGAAATACATGTCAATCAAGCCAACAATTATATTATTCACATTAAATATATTTCACTGTACAAATATAGATACCATTTTGCAAGGTTATAATCTGCACGTTTATGTGCCAGACTGTGGTTGTATGAGAATAACAAATCCTGGAGAAATGGTGCAACATCTTTCAGTCAGGAAATGATGCTCCATGAGTAAAACATGAATTAGATTTTACAAGGCAACAGATTCTTGACATCACTTCAAATTGAAATTTGGAGAGATGGACAAATGAGGGACAAAGCCTTTCGGAATTTTCCCCCAATTTTCATAAGGACTATCTGTCAAAAATTGAGTACATCACAAATTAGAAATTGACCTTGGAGTTCCTCTCTAGCAAAGATCAACAACAAATATTAATTTCAGGAATAATCGTAACAAATGACAGTCATGCATGAATATTCAGGTTCTATTCCTGAACTTGAAATGAGTAGATGTCATTCTCCTCATTGCATACACACCTTCACTGATGTATTCATGGTCCAGGAAAGGTCAATGTGTAGTTTTCACTGGACTCCGTATTTCCAAGGCAGATGGTTCGGCATTTCATCATTGCAGTAAAAAAAAAGACAAACAAAAACAATCAGAAATTGTGCAATTCGAAACTGAATTACATTTAGTTAGGGATTATTTGAGGTTTTTTTTTTTTTTTTTTATGGAAGTCGCCCAACACAAGGCCCAAAGGCCACTCAAGGTGTGGGCTAAAAAAAGAAGAGAAAAGGAAAAGAAAGCGCAGAGAATTATGAGAACAGAAACCTATTCACATTGTGCTTAAACTGAGACAAATTATAGATAGCAGGGAAACAGGATGCAGGCAAGGAGTTCCAGAGTGAAGCAGTACGTGGAAAGAAACTCGTAGCGTACATCTTGGTCCTGCTTTTGGGAGTCACGACTGTATGAGGATGGGATTTGACAGAGGTGCGAGTGGTTCGTTGTGCGGGACGGTCAACAGGGACGACCAACGAAAGACCATTGGAACACACGCCGTGATAGTATCTATAAAACAGGCTCAATGAAGATACATTGCGACGATGCGAGAGGGGTTCCAAGGAAGATGACAATTCTTTGCCCACCAGGTTAACAACTCGACGCTGTATTCTGTCCAGCAGAGAAAGGTGACAGGCTGGAGCACCGGACCAGATGTGACAACAGTACTCCATAACAGGGCGGATAGTCGTCTTGTATAAGTAAAGAATGGCAGAGGGGGGAAGGCATTTCCGCGCACGGTATAGACAACCTACAGGTTGAGAGGCCCTTTTGGCAACATCACCAATGTACTTGACCCAAGAGAGTTTATTGGTGATGTCGAGACCAAGTAACCTGATGTCACTAACTTCCTGAAGAGATGTAGAATTCATAAACAAGGTAGAACGAACAGATGATTTAGATGTAGATCTTGACACAGATAACAGGTGAGTTTTCCTTTCGTTGAAGGTGACAAGCCATTTGATCCCCCAATTATTGACATTTGTAAGATCATGGTTGAGATCATTACTAGCTTGGGCTTGACGAGTGGAAAACCGGGGACCAGGGTACGTTGTATACAGGGTTGTGTCATCAGCGTAGATGGCAATCTGAGATGAAATAGAATCAGGCAGATCATTAATATAAAGCAGGAACAAGGTTGGTCCCAATACAGAGCCTTGCGGGACACCTGCGTTGACGCTGTGGACGAGAAGTTGAGATTAGATTGAGAAGTTGACCACAGATGCCATAGGACTTGAGCTTATGGATGAGACCCTTGTGCCAGACTCGATCAAAGGCCTTAGAAATATCAAGAGCAACAAGCCTTGCCTCACCACGGAGATCTAATATCCTGTTCAGGTGCTCAGTGACCAAAGACAAAAAGTCGCCAGTAGATCGAGAGTGCCGGAATCCATATTGGACGTCGGCTAGTAGTGTGTTAGTTTCAAGGTAATCCATGAGATGCTGGTTGATGAGACATTCAAACACCTTGCTGATGATTGGAAGGAGGCTAATAGGTCGATAGTTAGAGGGGTCAGACTTTTCACCAGAGCCTTTGAAAACTGGGACAACGGAGGCTGCTTTCCAATCAGAAGGAAATGTTGAATTTGAGAGGCAAATGTTATACAGTTTAGACAGGACTGAGGACAATTCCGGTGAACACATTTTCAGGACAAGAACAGGGATACTGTCAGGTCCAGTGGCTTTAGACGTGTCAAGATGTTTGATAACCTTAGCTACCATCTTAGGTGTGATAAAGACAGAGGAGATGATGCTATCAGTCCGGAGAGGAAAATCTGGCAGATTGTGGCCCGAGTCATCAAGAGTGGAGTTGGCAGCAAATCTTTCAGCAAAGAGATTGGCTTTATCCGACGGAGAATTAAGTACTTCGGGGCCATTAAACAGGACTGGAATTGAATTGAGGTGCATGAAAATGGTGTGAGGTGGTTATCACATGACCCACTGAGGAACAGTGATGATGCCAAGTTATTGATGAAATATTAAAATGTTACATGAAGATGAAAAATGCAAGCATGATGGGAAGTGAGCTTAGTTCATGTAGATGTTAAGTGATGGTTAAGATGGAAGTGAGCTTGTTAATATCATGCAGGGTGGTGCAAGTTTAGTATTAAAGTAGTAGTACTTCAGAAAAGATTGTTTAAGTTATAGAAACAACCTTACCTTGGTTACATTAATGTTCCAAGCTGACCAGAAGAGGCTTTTCAACACATAGTCAAGTGGCTGCAGGGTCTGTCCTGAGAGAGCATGTTATTTGTACAGATGAGAAGGACACCCAGTCACTGCCATGTATGAAAAAGGTGACATTTTCAAAGTTGTGAATGATGTTTGGCAGGAAAATCAGAGTAATTGAAGGAAGCTCCAGTGGTATGGGAGCAATAGAATAAGTTTTGCAGTATTAAGCACCCCTGGATGAGCTAGCCCGAGGTGCTTGTTTAAACCCTGAATGTAGATATAAACAATCAAACTAACCTGTGAATATTTAATTTAAAATTTGGTCTTGTTTTTGAGATAAAGCCGAAGATCCAGAGCAGATTTGTCCAAGCAGGAAGAATAATCCCTAATAAGAGTACACAATGTGAGAAGCGTTTCTTACAGAAACCTTTTTCAATTTCATATTTAAAATCTTAAGTGTAAAGCTCAAGATAACTTGAAGTAACAGGCAGGATTGGTTTAAGCGGTTTGAGGACTACATGCTTTATTCATCGACATGATTTGATGACTTGATTTTCACATTACCAGCTACAACTACCGTTTCATCTATCAGACTGCTACACGTCGTTTCATCTATCAGACTGCTACACGTCGTTTCATCCACCAGATGGCAACTGGCACCCTTCTTCTGTTGTCATTTTGGCCCTTACTCATCGGAGCACAAACACAGACTCCTGAAATACATGTCAATCAGGCCAACAATTATGATATTCACATCAAGTATTTTTCACTGTAACTTGAATATTTGGCTCCCTTTTTGCAAGGTTACAATCTGCACGTTCTTGTGCCAGAGTGTTATCACAATCACCTAAAAACATTTCCATAATTATGTCATCATTACAAATCATTCACAGACAAATATAATTTGATTATCTGATGATCACCACAGTAATAGTTTTGAAAAAACTTTTTCCAAAATGGAATAACACTCCTCATAGCTCAAAAAATACTAAAGAGGGATGGAACTTTTAAAATGATAAAATGAACAAAACCTACCCCTTTGAAGAAGAGACCCATTCATCTGGATACAGTTACAGGTCGCTCCGAGAAACTCACTTGTGTTGGTATGTATGTAAGTGTCCTCGTCAGTCAACAGCCAATCTGAAACATCAAATACAACTAAGAGAAAAACTAAATCTGAATTAAATGTGGCTTTTTTAGCTGTTCAACAAACTAAGAATTACACCAAAAGAAAACCAAATTTGATACTTTTTTCCCTTGATGAATGTCTCTCCAAGACGTCACTTGCCAGCTCCAGATCTCTGTTGATGGCACACATATTGATGGTTTTTTGGTCCAGGTTGACAAGAGAACACAGCAGGAGTGTGAATCTTCGCGCTTCCCATCAACGGCAACAGTCTGTAATTCCCCAATGATGTCACCTGGAAAGAAATTTTACATTACTATAATAAGGGAGGCTAAAATAAATAACACAGGACATTTGTGTAAACAAAACATATCATTTTCAAAAAGATTCAAGAAGAGCCCCACAACATTATCACTCATATCACGTCATACAAGGGAGCTCTGTTTTGTATGGATGGTTTGCTGCAGAATGGAGGTATAACAAAGTAAACTCCCACACATGAAGTCAAAGTATTGTCATTTTGACACACGCCCTCAATGGCAGGTGCTTTTCTAGTTTTTCAAAACCTTCAGGTTGGGGCATAACTTTTTTCTCATCAATTCTGAGCTGAAATACATGTCAATCAAGCCAACAATTATATTATTCACATTAAATATATTTCACTGTACAAATATAGATACCATTTTGCAAGGTTATAATCTGCACGTTTATGTGCCAGACTGTGGTTGTATGAGAATAACAAATCCTGGAGAAATGGTGCAACATCTTTCAGTCAGGAAATGATGCTCCATGAGTAAAACATGAATTAGATTTTACAAGGCAACAGATTCTTGACATCACTTCAAATTGAAATTTGGAGAGATGGACAAATGAGGGACAAAGCCTTTCGGAATTTTCCCCCAAATTTCATAAGGACTATCTGTCAAAAATTGAGTACATCACAAATTAGAAATTGACCTTGGAGTTCCTCTCTAGCAAAGATCAACAACAAATATTAATTTCAGGAATAATCGTAACAAATGACAGTCATGCATGAATATTCAGGTTCTATTCCTGAACTTGAAATGAGTAGATGTCATTCTCCTCATTGCATACACACCTTCACTGATGTATTCATGGTCCAGGGAAGGTCAATGTGTAGTTTTCACTGGACTCCGTATTTCCAAGGCAGATGGTTCGGCATTTCATCATTGCAGTAAAAAAAAAAAAACAACAACAATCAGAAATTTTGCAATTCGAAACTGAATTACATTTAGTTAGGGATTATTTGAGGTGCATGAAAATGGTGTGAGGAGGTTATCACATGACCCACTGAGGAACATTTGAGTCTATTTTTGCTGAAATTATCAATCCTAATAGTAAGAATATTTTTGTCGGTGTTATTTACAAACCCCCCTCGGCCTCTTTTGATGATTTTATGTTGACTTTCCAGCAGGTTCAAGATATTGTCATGTCTGAGAACAAACTGTGTCTAATGTCTGGTGATTTCAACATAGATCTTCTTAACGCCACTCATAACAACCAGTCTCAACAATTTCTGGATGTCATGCTCGCCAACTCTTTGCTCCCCTTGATCAACAAACCTACCAGAATTACTAGTTCTTCAGCAACCCTTATTGATAATATTTTTACAAATATTTTTCCTACTCCTAATTCTGGTATTTTAGTTTGTGACATTTCAGATCATTTTCCAATTATTACGTCTTTTCCATTTGTTCACAGCTCACATAACCCCACCCCACATTATGTTCGTAAGCATTCTGTTGATAATTTGCGTCATTTCAAAAAAGACCTGATGAATCAGGATTGGTCTGCTGTTTTAAGATGTTGTAACCCCAACGAGTCATTTAATATTTTTATGAATATTTTTATTGACATTTATGATAAAGATGTTCCTCTTGTTAGAATGGAGCGCTCCAATAGGAAATCTCAACCCAAATCTCAGTGGGTGACTTCTGCTCTTCTCAAGTCTATTAATCACAAAAACAAGCTTTATCGTAAACTTCTTCGTTCTCCCTCTGAGTTAAATCGTTTGATTTTTACTCGATATAGAAATGTCCTCACTGCAATTTTGCGTTCTGCCAAACAGAGGTATTATTCTCAACAATTTGAAAAGGAAAAAAACAATATTAAGAATACTTGGAAGGTTATTAATAGTGTCCTTAAGACTAACTCTTCTTCTCATTTATCGAGTATTAATATTAGGAACCGGAGCATTACTGACCCCTTTCTCGTTGCCGAACATTACAATGATTTCTTTGTTAATATTGGGCCCAAACTCGCTAACCAAATTCCTAATTGTCATTCCCATTTCCAGGATTATCTGCAAGAACCAAATTCACACTCTATTTTTTTCACCCCAATAACAGAGCAAGAGCTTTCCTCAATTGTTTCAAATTTACCTAATAAAAACAGTTCCGGCTACGATTCCATTAATTGTCCTCTTATAAAAGATGTTTTTCAGGTGATTTCGAAGCCTTTAACCTTCATTATTAATCTTTCTCTAAATACTGGAATAGTCCCCGATTCTATGAAAATTGCTAGGGTTTTGCCCATATATAAAAATGGTGATCGGCATTTAGTTAATAATTATCGTCCCATTTCTATTCTTACTTCTTTTTCTAAAATACTCGAACGTACTGTTTATATTCGTACTTCTAACTTTTTGGGAAAATATAACATATTATCAGATTCTCAGTTCGGATTTAGGGAAAAGCATTCTACTACACACGCTATTTTACAGTTAATTGATAAAGTCAAAGTGGGTCGTGAACAGTCCTTGCATACCCTGGGAGTTTTCCTGGACCTCTCCAAGGCATTTGACACCATTGACCATTCCATTCTCTTGTCCAAACTTTCCTTTTACGGTATTAGAGGTGTTGCCTTGGAGTGGTTTAGGGATTATCTCTCAAATCGCAAACAGTTTGTCAGTATTGATGGTAAAGAGTCTGTTCTTAAATCCTTAGTTTGTGGTGTACCTCAAGGGTCTATTTTAGGCCCTCTTCTTTTTTCAATTTATATCAATGATTTCCCTAAGTCTTCCACAAATCTGTCCTTTATTCTTTTTGCCGATGATTCTAATCTGTTCTATTCTCATACAAATCTTGACATACTTTTCAACACTGTGAATTTAGAGCTCATCCACGTTTCCAATTGGATTAAGGCTAACAAATTATCCCTTAATGTTAATAAAACCAAGTATATGTTATTTAGTAATTCAAGTACTATTAATATTCCATGTGATATTATGTTTGACAATACGTCACTTAATCGTACTGATTGTGTGAAATTTCTTGGGATACTTGTTGATGATAAACTTTCCTGGAATCATCATATTGATTATATCTGTAAACTAATTTCTAGAAATATAGGAATTATCAACAAATTGAAGCATTTTTTTCCATCATATATATTGTATAATATTTATAATTCTCTAGTTTTATCCTATATTTCTTATGGTATTCTTGCTTGGGGCAAATCCAGTGCTTATTTGATGAACAGAATTTTTGTTTTGCAAAAAAGGGCCCTCAGAATTATTGATAGTGTTGATTTTCGCACCCCTTCGAATCCATTATTTTCTAATCACAGAACTCTCAAAGTCTCTGACATTTACTTGCTCCAACTTGGTACATTTATGTATCAGTTTGTTTCGAATGATTTGCCCAAGTCGTTTAAAACTATGTTTATTTTAAATACTCAGATTCATTCCCATCATACGAGGCATTGTGATAATTTTCATATTCCTTATGTACGTTTTTCTAAATCCCTTAACTGTGTGACATCACAGGGTCCCAGGTTTTGGAATTCATTGGCCAACAATCTTAGAAAGATCAAAAATGTTCATGTTTTTAAGAAGAAACTTAAATATAGTCTCCTTGACAAATATTGTGACATTTGACTTTTCATAGTTTATTCAAATTGTCCATTGTTCTAATGATTATGCTTGATTGTCTCTTAGCTAAATCTTTTTTTTTAAGTCATTTATTGTTAGCCTCTGCATGTTGTCCTGTTTGTGTTGGTCCTGTCTCGTTTCTTGTGCGACTATTCCAGTTTTTATTAAAGATCATTCTTTATTCTACATGTAATTACTATACAGGGTTTTAGGGGGTCTCCTCCTTACAAGCTTGCTTTTTTGGAGACTTCCCCCACTTATTCTCTATTGTATTCGTTCATATGTTATATCTTGTACGTTATTTTGCATTGAATAAGTGGAAATAAATTGAATTGAATTGAAAATGCCAAGTTATTGATGAAATATTAAAATGTTACATGAAGATGAAAAATGCAAGCATGATGGGAAGTGAGCTTAGTTCATGTAGATGTTAAGTGATGGTTAAGATGGAAGTGAGCTTGTTAATATCATGCAGGGTGGTGCAAGTTTAGTATTAAAGTAGTAGTACTTCAGAAAAGATTGTTTAAGTTATAGAAACAACCTTACCTTGGTTACATTAATGTTCCAAGCTGACCAGAAGAGGCTTTTCAACACATAGTCAAGTGGCTGCAGGGTCTGTCCTGAGAGAGCATGTTATTTGTACAGATGAGAAGGACACCCAGTCACTGCCATGTATGAAAAAGGTGACATTTTCAAAGTTGTGAATGATGTTTGGCAGGAAAATCAGAGTAATTGAAGGAAGCTCCAGTGGTATGGGAGCAATAGAATAAGTTTTGCAGTATTAAGCACCCCTGGATGAGCTAGCCCGAGGTGCTTGTTTAAACCCTGAATGTAGATATAAACAATCAAACTAACCTGTGAATATTTAATTTAAAATTTGGTCTTGTTTTTGAGATAAAGCCGAAGATCCAGAGCAGATTTGTCCAAGCAGGAAGAATAATCCCTAATAAGAGTACACAATGTGAGAAGCGTTTCTTACAGAAACCTTTTTCAAATTCATATTTAAAATCTTAAGTGTAAAGCTCAAGATAACTTGAAGTAACAGGCAGGATTGGTTTAAGCGGTTTGAGGACTACATGCTTTATTCATCGACATGATTTGATGACTTGATTTTCACATTACCAGCTACAACTACCGTTTCATCTATCAGACTGCTACACGTCGTTTCATCTATCAGACTGCTACACGTCGTTTCATCCACCAGATGGCAACTGGCACCCTTCTTCTGTTGTCATTTTGGCCCTTACTCATCGGAGCACAAACACAGACTCCTGAAATACATGTCAATCAGGCCAACAATTATGATATTCACATCAAGTATTTTTCACTATAACTTGAATATTTGGCTCCTTTTTGCAAGGTTACAATCTGCACGTTCTTGTGCCAGAGTGTTATCACAATCACCTAAAAACATTTCCATAATTATGTCATCATTACAAATCATTCACAGACAAATATAATTTGATTATCTGATGATCACCACAGTAATAGTTTTGAAAAAACTTTTTCCAAAATGGAATAACACTCCTCATAGCTCAAAAAATACTAAAGAGGGATGGAACTTTTAAAATGATAAAATGAACAAAACCTACCCCTTGGAAGAAGAGACCCATTCATCTGGATACAGTTACAGGTCGCTCCGAGAAACTCACTTGTGTTGGTATGTATGTAAGTGTCCTCGTCAGTCAACAGCCAATCTGAAACATCAAATACAACTAAGAGAAAAACTAAATCTGAATTAAATATGGCTTTAGCTGTTCAACAAACTAAGAATTACACCAAAAGAAAACCAAATTTGATACTTTTTTCCCTTGATGAATGTCTCTCCAAGACGTCACTTGCCAGCTCCAGATCTCGGTTGATGGCACACATATTGATGGTTTTTTGGTCCAGGTTGACAAGAGAACACAGCAGGAGTGTGAATCTTCGCGCTTCCCATCAACGGCAACAGTCTGTAATTCCCCAATGATGTCACCTGGAAAGAAATTTTACATTACTATAATAAGGGAGGCTAAAATAAATAACACAGGACATTTGTGTAAACAAAACATATCATTTTCAAAAAGATTCAAGAAGAGCCCCACAACATTATCACTCATATCACGTCATACAAGGGAGCTCTGTTTTGTATGGATGGTTTGCTGCAGAATGGAGGTATAACAAAGTAAACTCCCACACATGAAGTCAAAGTATTGTCATTTTGACACACGCCCTCAATGGCAGGTGCTTTTCTAGTTTTTCAAAACCTTCAGGTTGGGGCATAACTTTTTTCTCATCAATTCTGAGCTGAAATACATGTCAATCAAGCCAACAATTATATTATTCACATTAAATATATTTCACTGTACAAATATAGATACCATTTTGCAAGGTTATAATCTGCACGTTTATGTGCCAGACTGTGGTTGTATGAGAATAACAAATCCTGGAGAAATGGTGCAACATCTTTCAGTCAGGAAATGATGCTCCATGAGTAAAACATGAATTAGATTTTACAAGGCAACAGATTCTTGACATCACTTCAAATTGAAATTTGGAGAGATGGACAAATGAGGGACAAAGCCTTTCGGAATTTTCCCCCAATTTTCATAAGGACTATCTGTCAAAAATTGAGTACATCACAAATTAGAAATTGACCTTGGAGTTCCTCTCTAGCAAAGATCAACAACAAATATTAATTTCAGGAATAATCGTAACAAATGACAGTCATGCATGAATATTCAGGTTCTATTCCTGAACTTGAAATGAGTAGATGTCATTCTCCTCATTGCATACACACCTTCACTGATGTATTCATGGTCCAGGAAAGGTCAATGTGTAGTTTTCACTGGACTCCGTATTTCCAAGGCAGATGGTTCGGCATTTCATCATTGCAGTAAAAAAAAAGACAAACAAAAACAATCAGAAATTGTGCAATTCGAAACTGAATTACATTTAGTTAGGGATTATTTGAGGTTTTTTTTGTTTTTTTTATGGAAGTCGCCCAACACAAGGCCCAAAGGCCACTCAAGGTGAGGGCTAAAAAAAGAAGAGAAAAGGAAAAGAAAGCGCAGAGAATTATGAGAACAGAAACCTATTCACATTGTGCTTAAACTGAGACAAATTATAGATAGCAGGGAAACAGGATGCAGGCAAGGAGTTCCAGAGTGAAGCAGTACGTGGAAAGAAACTCGTAGCGTACATCTTGGTCCTGCTTTTGGGAGTCACGACTGTATGAGGATGGGATTTGACAGAGGTGCGAGTGGTTCGTTGTGCGGGACGGTCAACAGGGACGACCAACGAAAGACCATTGGAACACACGCCGTGATAGTATCTATAAAACAGGCTCAATGAAGATACATTGCGACGATGCGAGAGGGGTTCCAAGGAAGATGACAATTCTTTGCCCACCAGGTTAACAACTCGACGCTGTATTCTGTCCAGCAGAGAAAGGTGACAGGCTGGAGCACCGGACCAGATGTGACAACAGTACTCCATAACAGGGCGGATAGTCGTCTTGTATAAGTAAAGAATGGCAGAGGGGGGAAGGCATTTCCGCGCACGGTATAGACAACCTACAGGTTGAGAGGCCCTTTTGGCAACATCACCAATGTACTTGACCCAGGAGAGTTTATTGGTGATGTCGAGACCAAGTAACCTGATGTCACTAACTTCCTGAAGAGATGTAGAATTCATAAACAAGTTAGAACGAACAGATGATTTAGATGTAGATCTTGGCACAGATAACAGGTGAGTTTTCCTTTCGTTGAAGGTGACAAGCCATTTGATCCCCCAATTATTGACATTTGTAAGATCATGGTTGAGATCATTACTAGCTTGGGCTTGACGAGTGGAAAACCGGGGACCAGGGTACGTTGTATACAGGGTTGTGTCATCAGCGTAGATGGTAATCTGAGATGAAATAGAATCAGGCAGATCATTAATATAAAGCAGGAACAAGGTTGGTCCCAATACAGAGCCTTGCGGGACACCTGCGTTGACGCTGTGGACAGACGAGGACTGACCCTCGTGAACAACAGTGAATTTTCGATCGCTAAGAAAATCTGAGATTAGATTGAGAAGTTGACCACAGATGCCATAGGACTTGAGCTTATGGATGAGACCCTTGTGCCAGACTCGATCAAAGGCCTTAGAAATATCAAGAGCAACAAGCCTTGCCTCACCACGGAGATCTAATATCCTGTTCAGGTGCTCAGTGACCAAAGACAAAAAGTCGCCAGTAGATCGAGAGTGCCGGAATCCATATTGGACGTCGGCTAGTAGTGTGTTAGTTTCAAGGTAATCCATGAGATGCTGGTTGATGAGACATTCAAACACCTTGCTGATGATTGGAAGGAGGCTAATAGGTCGATAGTTAGAGGGGTCAGACTTTTCACCAGAGCCTTTGAAAACTGGGACAACGGAGGCTGCTTTCCAATCAGAAGGAAATGTTGAATTTGAGAGGCAAAGGTTATACAGTTTAGACAGGACTGAGGACAATTCCGGTGAACACATTTTCAGGACAAGAACAGGGATACTGTCAGGTCCAGTGGCTTTAGACGTGTCAAGATGTTTGATAACCTTAGCTACCATCTTAGGTGTGATAAAGACAGAGGAGATGATGCTATCAGTCCGGAGAGGAAAATCTGGCAGATTGTGGCCCGAGTCATCAAGAGTGGAGTTGGCAGCAAATCTTTCAGCAAAGAGATTGGCTTTATCCGACGGAGAAGTAAGTACTTCGGGGCCATTAAACAGGACTGGAATTGAATTGAGGTGCATGAAAATGGTGTGAGGTGGTTATCACATGACCCACTGAGGAACAGTGATGATGCCAAGTTATTGATGAAATATTAAAATGTTACATGAAGATGAAAAATGCAAGCATGATGGGAAGTGAGCTTAGTTCATGTAGATGTTAAGTGATGGTTAAGATGGAAGTGAGCTTGTTAATATCATGCAGGGTGGTGCAAGTTTAGTATTAAAGTAGTAGTACTTCAGAAAAGATTGTTTAAGTTATAGAAACAACCTTACCTTGGTTACATTAATGTTCCAAGCTGACCAGAAGAGGCTTTTCAACACATAGTCAAGTGGCTGCAGGGTCTGTCCTGAGAGAGCATGTTATTTGTACAGATGAGAAGGACACCCAGTCACTGCCATGTATGAAAAAGGTGACATTTTCAAAGTTGTGAATGATGTTTGGCAGGAAAATCAGAGTAATTGAAGGAAGCTCCAGTGGTATGGGAGCAATAGAATAAGTTTTGCAGTATTAAGCACCCCTGGATGAGCTAGCCCGAGGTGCTTGTTTAAACCCTGAATGTAGATATAAACAATCAAACTAACCTGTGAATATTTAATTTAAAATTTGGTCTTGTTTTTGAGATAAAGCCGAAGATCCAGAGCAGATTTGTCCAAGAAGGAAGAATAATCCCTAATAAGAGTACACAATGTGAGAAGCGTTTCTTACAGAAACCTTTTTCAAATTCATATTTAAAATCTTAAGTGTAAAGCTCAAGATAACTTGAAGTAACAGGCAGGATTGGTTTAAGCGGTTTGAGGACTACATGCTTTATTCATCGACATGATTTGATGACTTGATTTTCACATTACCAGCTACAACTGCCGTTTCATCTATCAGACTGCGACACGTCGTTTCATCTATCAGACTGCTACACGTCGTTTCATCCACCAGATGGCAACTGGCACACTTCTTCTGTTTGTCATTTTGGCCCTTACTCATCGGAGCACAAACACAGACTCCTGAAATACATGTCAATCAGGCCAACAATTATGATATTCACATCAAGTATATTTCACTGTAACTTGAATATTTGGCTCCCTTTTTGCAAGGTTACAATCTGCACGTTCTTGTGCCAGAGTGTTATCACAATCACCTAAAAACATTTCCATAATTATGTCATCATTACAAATCATTCACAGACAAATATAATTTGATTATCTGATGATCACCACAGTAATAGTTTTGAAGAAAAAAATTTCCAAAATGGAATAACACTCCTCATAGCTCAAAAAATACTAAAGAGGGATGGAACTTTTAAAATGATAAAATGAACAAAACCTACCCCTTTGAAGAAGAGACCCATTCATCTGGATACAGTTACAGGTCGCTCCGAGAAACTCACTTGTGTTGGTATGTATGTAAGTGTCCTCGTCAGTCAACAGCCAATCTGAAACATCAAATACAACTAAGAGAAAAACTAAATCTGAATTAAATATGGCTTTAGCTGTTCAACAAACTAAGAATTACACCAAAAGAAAACCAAATTTGATACTTTTTTCCCTTGATGAATGTCTCTCCAAGACGTCACTTGCCAGCTCCAGATCTCTGTTGATGGCACACATATTGATGGTTTTTTGGTCCAGGTTGACAAGAGAACACAGCAGGAGTGTGAATCTTCGCGCTTCCCATCAACGGCAACAGTCTGTAATTCCCCAATGATGTCACCTGGAAAGAAATTTTACATTACTATAATAAGGGAGGCTAAAATAAATAACACAGGACATTTGTGTAAACAAAACATATCATTTTCAAAAAGATTCAAGAAGAGCCCCACAACATTATCACTCATATCACGTCATACAAGGGAGCTCTGTTTTGTATGGATGGTTTGCTGCAGAATGGAGGTATAACAAAGTAAACTCCCACACATGAAGTCAAAGTATTGCTTTTCTAGTTTTTCAAAACCTTCAGGTTGGGGCATAACTTTTTTCTCATCAATTCTGAGCTGAAATACATGTCAATCAAGCCAACAATTATATTATTCACATTAAATATATTTCACTGTACAAATATAGATACCATTTTGCAAGGTTATAATCTGCACGTTTATGTGCCAGACTGTGGTTGTATGAGAATAACAAATCCTGGAGAAATGGTGCAACATCTTTCAGTCAGGAAATGATGCTCCATGAGTAAAACATGAATTAGATTTTACAAGGCAACAGATTCTTGACATCACTTCAAATTGAAATTTGGAGAGATGGACAAATGAGGGACAAAGCCTTTCGGAATTTTCCCCCAAATTTCATAAGGACTATCTGTCAAAAATTGAGTACATCACAAATTAGAAATTGACCTTGGAGTTCCTCTCTAGCAAAGATCAACAACAAATATTAATTTCAGGAATAATCGTAACAAATGACAGTCATGCATGAATATTCAGGTTCTATTCCTGAACTTGAAATGAGTAGATGTCATTCTCCTCATTGCATACACACCTTCACTGATGTATTCATGGTCCAGGAAAGGTCAATGTGTAGTTTTCACTGGACTCCGTATTTCCAAGGCAGATGGTTCGGCATTTCATCATTGCAGTAAAAAAAAAGACAAACAAAAACAATCAGAAATTGTGCAATTCGAAACTGAATTACATTTAGTTAGAGATTATTTGAAGTTTTTTTTTTTTTTTTTTTTATGGAAGTCGCCCAACACAAGGCCCAAAGGCCACTCAAGGTGAGGGCTAAAAAAAGAAGAGAAAAGGAAAAGAAAGCGCAGAGATTGATGAGAACAGAAACCTATTCACATTGTGCTTAAACTGAGACAAATTATAGATAGCAGGGAAACAGGATGCAGGCAAGGAGTTCCAGAGTGAAGCAGTACGTGGAAAGAAACTCGTAGCGTACATCTTGGTCCTGCTTTTGGGAGTCACGACTGTATGAGGATGGGATTTGACAGAGGTGCGAGTGGTTCGTTGTGCGGGACGGTCAACAGGGACGACCAACGAAAGACCATTGGAACACACGCCGTGATAGTATCTATAAAACAGGCTCAATGAAGATACATTGCGACGATGCGAGAGGGGTTCCAAGGAAGATGACAATTCTTTGCCCACCAGGTTAACAACTCGACGCTGTATTCTGTCCAGCAGAGAAAGGTGACAGGCTGGAGCACCGGACCAGATGTGACAACAGTACTCCATAACAGGGCGGATAGTCGTCTTGTATAAGTAAAGAATGGCAGAGGGGGGAAGGCATTTCCGCGCACGGTATAGACAACCTACAGGTTGAGAGGCCCTTTTGGCAACATC
Source organism: Leptasterias polaris (assembly GCA_037783415.1). Lineage (NCBI taxonomy): Eukaryota > Metazoa > Echinodermata > Asteroidea > Forcipulatida > Asteriidae > Leptasterias > Leptasterias polaris. The sequence continues at coordinate 38,214 of JAZGTN010000275.1, read as the reverse complement.
ACCAATGTACTTGACCCAGGAGAGTTTATTGGTGATGTCGAGACCAAGTAACCTGATGTCACTAACTTCCTGAAGAGATGTAGAATTCATAAACAAGTTAGAACGAACAGATGATTTAGATGTAGATCTTGGCACAGATAACAGGTGAGTTTTCCTTTCGTTGAAGGTGACAAGCCATTTGATCCCCCAATTATTGACATTTGTAAGATCATGGTTGAGATCATTACTAGCTTGGGCTTGACGAGTGGAAAACCGGGGACCAGGGTACGTTGTATACAGGGTTGTGTCATCAGCGTAGATGGCAATCTGAGATGAAATAGAATCAGGCAGATCATTAATATAAAGCAGGAACAAGGTTGGTCCCAATACAGAGCCTTGCGGGACACCTGCGTTGACGCTGTGGACGGACGAGGACTGACCCTCGTGAACAACAGTGAATTTTCGATCGCTAAGAAAATCTGAGATTAGATTGAGAAGTTGACCACAGATGCCATAGGACTTGAGCTTATGGATGAGACCCTTGTGCCAGACTCGATCAAAGGCCTTAGAAATATCAAGAGCAACAAGCCTTGCCTCACCACGGAGATCTAATATCCTGTTCAGGTGCTCAGTGACCAAAGACAAAAAGTCGCCAGTAGATCGAGAGTGCCGGAATCCATATTGGACGTCGGCTAGTAGTGTGTTAGTTTCAAGGTAATCCATGAGATGCTGGTTGATGAGACATTCAAACACCTTGCTGATGATTGGAAGGAGGCTAATAGGTCGATAGTTAGAGGGGTCAGACTTTTCACCAGAGCCTTTGAAAACTGGGACAACGGAGGCTGCTTTCCAATCAGAAGGAAATGTTGAATTTGAGAGGCAAAGGTTATACAGTTTAGACAGGACTGAGGACAATTCCGGTGAACACATTTTCAGGACAAGAACAGGGATACTGTCAGGTCCAGTGGCTTTAGACGTGTCAAGATGTTTGATAACCTTAGCTACCATCTTAGGTGTGATAAAGACAGAGGAGATGATGCTATCAGTCCGGAGAGGAAAATCTGGCAGATTGTGGCCCGAGTCATCAAGAGTGGAGTTGGCAGCAAATCTTTCAGCAAAGAGATTGGCTTTATCCGACGGAGAAGTAAGTACTTCGGGGCCATTAAACAGGACTGGAATTGAATTGAGGTGCATGAAAATGGTGTGAGGTGGTTATCACATGACCCACTGAGGAACAGTGATGATGCCAAGTTATTGATGAAATATTAAAATGTTACATGAAGATGAAAAATGCAAGCATGATGGGAAGTGAGCTTAGTTCATGTAGATGTTAAGTGATGGTTAAGATGGAAGTGAGCTTGTTAATATCATGCAGGGTGGTGCAAGTTTAGTATTAAAGTAGTAGTACTTCAGAAAAGATTGTTTAAGTTATAGAAACAACCTTACCTTGGTTACATTAATGTTCCAAGCTGACCAGAAGAGGCTTTTCAACACATAGTCAAGTGGCTGCAGGGTCTGTCCTGAGAGAGCATGTTATTTGTACAGATGAGAAGGACACCCAGTCACTGCCATGTATGAAAAAGGTGACATTTTCAAAGTTGTGAATGATGTTTGGCAGGAAAATCAGAGTAATTGAAGGAAGCTCCAGTGGTATGGGAGCAATAGAATAAGTTTTGCAGTATTAAGCACCCCTGGATGAGCTAGCCCGAGGTGCTTGTTTAAACCCTGAATGTAGATATAAACAATCAAACTAACCTGTGAATATTTAATTTAAAATTTGGTCTTGTTTTTGAGATAAAGCCGAAGATCCAGAGCAGATTTGTCCAAGCAGGAAGAATAATCCCTAATAAGAGTACACAATGTGAGAAGCGTTTCTTACAGAAACCTTTTTCAAATTCATATTTAAAATCTTAAGTGTAAAGCTCAAGATAACTTGAAGTAACAGGCAGGATTGGTTTAAGCGGTTTGAGGACTACATGCTTTATTCATCGACATGATTTGATGACTTGATTTTCACATTACCAGCTACAACTGCCGTTTCATCTATCAGACTGCGACACGTCGTTTCATCTATCAGACTGCTACACGTCGTTTCATCCACCAGATGGCAACTGGCACACTTCTTCTGTTTGTCATTTTGGCCCTTACTCATCGGAGCACAAACACAGACTCCTGAAATACATGTCAATCAGGCCAACAATTATGATATTCACATCAAGTATATTTCACTGTAACTTGAATATTTGGCTCCCTTTTTGCAAGGTTACAATCTGCACGTTCTTGTGCCAGAGTGTTATCACAATCACCTAAAAACATTTCCATAATTATGTCATCATTACAAATCATTCACAGACAAATATAATTTGATTATCTGATGATCACCACAGTAATAGTTTTGAAGAAAAAAATTTCCAAAATGGAATAACACTCCTCATAGCTCAAAAAATACTAAAGAGGGATGGAACTTTTAAAATGATAAAATGAACAAAACCTACCCCTTTGAAGAAGAGACCCATTCATCTGGATACAGTTACAGGTCGCTCCGAGAAACTAACCTGTGAATATTTAATTAAAAATTTGGTCTTGTTTTTGAGATAAAGCCGAAGATCCAGAGCAGATTTGTCCAAGCAGGAAGAATAATCCCTAATAAGAGTACACAATGTGAGAAGCGTTTCTTACAGAAACCTTTTTCAAATTCATATTTTGGGGCATAAAATCTGCTACCTTTTTACATTAACCACATTACTCTAAGTGAAATGTTTCTTGAAATGCTTTATACCAAAGAAAGCTGCTCTAGGCTTCTAACCAATAAGTTATATTGCCATTAATTTTAAGAGTAATTACCAGCATAGTTCTTTATTAGGACTATGTGTTCTGAATGAATTTTGTTATCAAACAAAACATGGAGGTATGAATACCTGAAAAGATACAATAAAACAATTTCCATGGAAAATACCAAATAAGCAAAGAAATTCAAACAAGAAAATAACATGTAATCACTTATATAAACCCTAACCAATAAAGTAAAATGGAATACAAGTCTCACTTTATACACCTACTACCTACTCCAGAACTTGGATAAAGAAAAAATATAAGTTATGTCCAGCACCTGTCATGGTACACAACAGAGAAATGGTACTTCTTGATGTACACTCATACTAAATGTGAACCACTCTTTCGACTATGAGAAATGTCTCGGAAATCACGTTTATTTGTAATTTGCCTTACAAAAGTTGTTGACAATCGAAAATCATTAAAAAACACTACAAAACAGATTCCGTGACTTTGGTGGTATTTGGTTAAACAAAACTTGGTATTTCTTGTCAAGGTCTATAATTGACAAGATGAATAAATCCACAAAAAGTACGTTTTCTTGAGCACATAGCTACATATAGCTTTTGTCAAAAACACTAAATAAACACGCTATAAAAAAATTGAAAGTGGCTGTGTCTCGTTGACTTTCTTCATTGCCCTATAATTTTGGACTGCTACGACAATAATTGCTGGAAGGCCAGTGGGCAACTTGTAAACATGGTGCATAACTAAATTTTCAGAATTTCATAGACATTCCTCAATTCGATGGAGCTGGTCACAAATTAGCAATAAACAATGATTCTAGGAAAGGTAAAGGCAATGTAGTGGTGATCATAATATCGATTGCTGAACCAAACCCGCATGGAAGCAGTACACTAAGAGATGCCATATCGATATAAACTGTACTGGTATCATCATCGATATGCTCACTTCCTAACCACGAACAACACTCAGCATACTCAGAGTGAGTTAAACAGGAGTTGTACTCAAGTATAAAACAATAAGATAATTATATGGAAAAGGTTTGATCACAACATTTTCAAGATCTAAACCAAGGAAATAGAAATGAAACTAACAGCATTGTCACAAATCAAATTGTTAATAAAATCAAATAGGCCTAGTAGAGTTAAAAGAAGTACTATAAACTGACAATTCAAGCATAAATCTAGCAATAAGAAATGGGCAGCGTCAAGCTAGCACCGGATTCAGTGTCAAGCTAGCACCAGATTCAGCCTCACATTCACGCGCACACAAATTACTACGGTGTCTCAACAAGGCCATTCACAATATTTGTTTAATACCAAAAGGCCATTCCGAGTCGGAAAATAGTAATGTTTTTCTACGAGATTATTTCACCCAGAAATGGATGAGATTAAAAAAATTATCTCACTAGCGTAATCAGACAGACTGAACAATGTGTAACGTAAATGCTCAATATATAACGAAAATAATAGAGCATTTCATCTTTGACGGAGACTCATATTATAAAGCTCGCTGAGGGTATTATTCAATAGTAACATGGCGCGTAACTTCAAGAATCCATATCTCAAAAGAGACGCGGCAGAATTTTTTCAAATTTTAATATTTTTGAACTCATAATATACTCTACAGGCCTACACAATTACAGGGTGGCTCACCGTGCATTTCTTATTTTACTGACCACTATACCGGTACGGTATGTTACCCACTCGCTAAGAAATAAACTTTTTGCATTGTTAACATGGCGCGTAACTTCAAGAATCCATAATTCAAGAATCCATATCTGGAAAAGGACCCGGCAGAAATTGTTTAAAATTCAATATAATTGAGCTTATATTGTTTTCTACAAACCTGCAAAATTACAGGGTGGCTCACAGGGTATTTCTTATTTTACTGACCACTACCGGTACGGTATATAAACTGTTTGCATTGTTAAACATGGAGCGTAATTTCAAGAATCCATATCTCAAAAAGGACGCGGCAGAAATTGTTTAAAATTCAACATAATTGAGCATATATTGTTCTCTACGAACCTGCAAATTTACAGTGTGGCTCACTGGGTATTTCTTATTTTACTGACCACTACCGGTACGGTATGTTTCAAACTCGCTAAGAAATAAACTGTTTGCATTGTTAAACACGGCGCGTAACTTCCAGAATCCATACTTCAAGAATCCATATCTCAAAAAGGACGCGGCAGAATTGTTTTTAAATTCAATATAATTGAGCTTATATTGTTCTCGACAAACCTGCAAAATTACAGGGTGGCTCACTGGGTATTTCTTATTTTACTGACCACTACCGGTACGGTATGTTTCAAACTCGCTAAGAAATAAACTGTTTGCATTGTTAAACACGGCGCGTAACTTCCAGAATCCATACTTCAAGAATCCATATCTCAAAAAGGACGCGGCAGAATTGTTTTTAAATTCAATATAATTGAGCTTATATTGTTCTCGACAAACCTGCAATATTACAGGGTGGCTCACTGGGTATTTCTTATTTTACTGACCACTACCGGTACGGTATGTTTCAAACTCGCTAAGAAATAAACTGTTTGCATTGTTAAACACGGCGCGTAACTTCCAGAATCCATACTTCAAGAATCCATATCTCAAAAAGGACGCGGCAGAATTTTTTTTCAATTCAATATAATTGAGCTTATATTGTTCTCGACAAACCTGCAAATTTACAGAGTGGCTCACTGGGTATTTCTTATTTTACTGACCACTAACGGTACGGTATGTTTCCAACTCGCTAAGAAATAAACTGTTTGCATTGTTAAACACGGCGCGTAACTTCCAGAATCCATACTTCAAGAATCCATATCTCAAAAAGGACGCGGCAGAATTTTGTTAAAATTCAATATAATTGAGCTTATATTGTTCTCGACAAACCTGCAAAATTACAGGGTGGCTCACAGGGTATTTCTTATTTTACTGACCACTACCGGTACGGTATGTTACCCACTTGCTAAGAAATAAACGTTTTGCGTTTTTAACATGGCGCGTAACTTCAAGAATCAATATCTCAAAAAGGACGCGGCAGAAATTGTTTAAAATTCAACATAATTGAGCTTATATTGTTCTCTACAAACCTGCAAATTTACAGGGTGGCTCACTGGGTATGTGTCATACTCCCTCACACGTGGCAACTGTAATACCTCCCAAGATAAAGTGGGTACTACCCCTGATGTGGATAAAGAAGCAGATGTGTCATTTTGCCCGAATACTCATTGCGATTTTGACAACTTGATCCAAGCAGAAACATTAAATATGGCAGCGAACGCAACAATGACAGATATGTTTACTGCAAAGATTCCAACGGAGTCCAGTTTTTCGATTCCTGCACACGAATGGCGAGCTTTGAAACTGCCGATGCAATGGGTAAATGTTATTTATGATGGAATCAAAAAAAGCAATCCATATTGCTCGTTGATGTTTGACAAACATTTTGTACGCAAGAAAAACTCAAGAAAGTCCAAGTGTATAATTTTCAGAGCATATGCTCAGTGCTCAATTCCTGGATGTTGTGTAAAGGCAACAGTCATGAAAACAATTTTGCACGGTGTCTTACATCGGTTCAATTTGTCACCCAGCTAATGAAACAGGTCAGCGACCAGTTTAGGGCAGATTCCCGCGACAAATTTTCTGTGTATTTTTCATAAACTTACCAATCTTTTAGAACTTGTACATGTAACTACATAAAGTAAGTGGTGACTTTAAACTGAAAAATTGATGGCCAGTTTGAAATAAAATTCGAAAGAAATAAAAAAGAAATAAAAAGGCCTTCATCCTCCTCTTTTTGGAAAAACCCGGACGGTCAACTGGTATTTTGTTTTGTGAACCTGACTATATAAGAATTTTACGGCATTTTGTTGTTTGTTTATTGTTGATGTGCAGTGGGGCTCCTTTGATCTGCCTTTGCTGACTTCACATGATTTTCCATTAGGGGACAAATGCACTATAACAACGAAATACAGTTGGAGAACAGACACTTCTGTTTTTTTTCTTTTTTTGTATTCTTCTTTTATCTGTTGTCAGTTGAAATCAGGAACCAGGTTAGATATCTTGGATCAAATTGTTAGTGTGGGGTAACGTTAAAGGGTTTGGACACCACTCATTAGTTTTTTGTGAACCTTGGGTTTATTTTATTTTTTACTTTAACATTAATGAGGTATTTTAATTTACCTGTAGGCCTAAATCATGATAGAGCACATTTTTGCAACGTAACTTTGATTTTTTGTTTTACCTCAACCCTGTGCAGTGAAAACCTTTGACCTGTCATTTCACATTTAGCCGTAACAACTAAAGAAAATGGGAGCAAAATACCACGAGTCAACCCCAAGTGTAAAAAGTGGTTTAATTATAAACCGATTTGAAAAATAAAATATTTTGTTTGTTTTGTAAGCTATATACAGAGACCATTGAAGTCAAGTACAAGTAACAACCATTTGACTTAATGTGTACTAAGCCTTTTAAAGGTATTATACAGGATTGGCAGAGCTGACAAAATAATCACAGACAGTGTTCATGTTTTGTGTAATCAACCACATACATGAAATAACAAACCTGTGAAAATTTGAGCTCAATTGGTCATCGAGGTCACGAGAAAATAGTGAAAAGAGACCTTATGTGTTTTCTGTTTTTCAAACATCGAGTTTATTATCGCGCGCGATAAAAACTATTGTTTTACTCATTTCTCAGAAACAATAGCATTTTAGGCAGAAATATTTTAAGGAACCCTTTCTACCATTATACTTACTTTAAATCATGTAAGTTATGTGTGAATCTGTGAACATTTGTGTTTTTCGATCTTACCAATAGTGTACAGGGCCTTTAAGACGAATTAGTAGCGATGGTGTTACATAGAAGTCTTGATTTTAAGTTTTAACAGCTACTCTCAGCTGTGACCCCTTTATCTTAGGATGTATGTAAAACAAAGCAAAAAGATATTTTTAAAAAAATATTTAAATTTGGCTTAATGACTTAGTAAACTTAGGATATTTGATCTTAGTTAGAGTAATACCGTCTATTATTATGAGACTAAACTGAGAGACAAACCATTTATATTGAAAGGAAAAATATCAATCAACTTAAAGATTAAAGATGTATGGCTCGATCTTTGGCCGTTTTAACCCGAAACGTTTGATTCAAAAACCAAATGGATATTCTGATGGGGTCGGGAAAGTTATAAGTTGTTATTTGAACCATCACACAAACAAATCCGCGAACAATAATTTTTAAGTTGCAGTGAATTAAAACGCCCAGGAGGAGTTATTGTCGGAATTCCGACAATTATCACGTAACCGACCCTTTTGTGTAATTAAAAGGACAGTTTGTTGATTTATTATGCTTCCTGACTATCAAAAATAAAAAAGAATAAATATGCGTTATTGTGGATGTTAAAGATCGGCCGTGCAACTTTAACTTTTAAATATGGTCTTTAGCGTCGTTTTTGAGATATGGGCCCAATTTCATAAAGCTGCTAAGCCAAAAATTAGTGGGGCACCAGTCGCAACAATGTTAACTTCATGGAATGTTGGCTGGTAAACTATTTTTGCTAAGCAAGATTTTCCTATGCTAAGCAGGTTTTTTTGTGCTACAAGCTTTATGAAATTGGGTCATGGTCCGAACATATTAACCTTAACCTTTAAAATAGTTCCTCGGAGTCGTTTTTTAAATATGGATCCTTAAAGTTACACGCCATATATTGGATATTTCTAAGTGAGTGGGGGTAACGTAGTGGTCAATTAAATAAGAAATACACGGTGAGCCACCCTGTTATTTTGCAGGTTTGTATTAAAAAATATGAGTTCCAACATATTACATTTTTTTAAATGTCTACCACGTCATTTGTGAGATTTCATGGATTCTTGAAGTTACGCACCATGCTACAATGCAAAACGTTTATTTCTTAGCAAGTTGGTATTGTAGGCTAAAAGTGGTTAATTAAAAAAAGAAATCCCCGGTGAGCAACCAACGTATTGGTCACTGGTTAACCAATATATTGGTTAAAAACAACCAATCCGGGGTCAACCAATTACATGCATTGGTAATTTTTTCAACCAATCCGTTTTTAGGGTGTAGCGAGTGGGTAACATACCTACATACCTACCGGTAGTAGTCAGTAAAATAAGAAATCCCCAGTGAGCCACACTGTAAATTTGCAGGTTTGTAGAGAACAATATGCTCAATTATGTTGAATTTTAAACAATTTCTGCCGCGTCCTTTTTGGGATATTGATTCTTGAAGTTACGCGCCATGTTAACAAAGCAAAAAGTTTATTTCTTAGCGAGTGGGTAACATATTGTACCGGTAGTGGTCAGTAAAAAAAGAAATACCCTGTGAGCCACCCTGTAATTTTGTAGGCCTGTAGAGTATATTATGAGTTCAAAAATATAAAAATTTGAAAAAAATCTGCCGCGTCACTTTTGAGATATGGATTCTTGAAGTTACGCGCCATGTTAACAAAGCAAAACGTTTATTTCTTAGCGAGTGGGTAACATACCGTACCGGTAGTGGTCAGTAAAATAAGAAATACCCTGTGAGCCACCCTGTAATTTTGCAGGTTTGTAGAAAACAATATAAGCTCAATTATATTGAATTTTAAACAATTTCTGCAACGTCCTGTATTGTTAAAAACGCAAAATGTTTATTTCTTAGCAAGTGGGTAACATACCGTAACGGTAGTGGTCAGTAAAATAAGAAATACCCTGTGAGCCACCCTGTAATTTTGCAGGTTTGTAGAAAACAATATAAGCTCAATTATATTGAATTTTAAACAATTTCTGCCGGGTCCTTTTCCAGATATGGATTCTTGAATTATGGATTCTTGAAGTTACGCGCCATGTTACTATTGAATAATACCCTCAGCGAGCTTTATAATATGTGTCTCCGTCAAAGATGAAATGCTCTATTATTTTCGTTATATATTGAGCATTTACGTTACACATTGTTCAGTCTGTCTGATTACGCTAGTGAGATAATTTTTTTAATCTCATCCATTTCTGGGTGAAATAATCTCGTAGAAAAACATTACTATTTTCTGACTCGGAATGGCCTTTTGGTATTAAACAAATATTGTGAATGGCCTTGTTGAGACACCGTAGTAATTTGTGTGCGCGTGAATGTGAGGCTGAATCTGGTGCTAGCTTGACACTGAATCCGGTGCTAGCTTGACGGAAGGCACTAAAAACTAACGCTTTCAGCGGTTCGGTGCCTCCTCAGCCGGTCGTGTGCCTTTCGGATGCGACGGGCGAAGGAAACACGCACACGCACATGCACCCATGTACAGAGCGTTGGCCGTTGGCTGTGTGCGCAAAATTGGCCTATAATGGGAAATTCACAACTCTGCATTTTTAGTTATCCCAATGTAATGGTAGCCCTAGCCCTCGGCCCTACATCCAAACTGTGTGTATTGTTCACCATAATTATTAAAACAAATGTAGGAGGGGCCCGGGTGTTCACAGTCAAAGAAGGAAAATACAAGTACACAAATATTCCAGAATATGTCAAACGTTCAGATTCAACACGAAAACTAGTATTTAATAGTAGTAGAGATGCACATGCATGCTGTTTTCAAATCCCTATATCCTCATATCAAGGAACAGGTCTCAGACGTTAGTACATGAAGCAAACTAACCTCTGTGACCTGGTAATTAAAAAAATCCCATGACTAAATACAAATGCTGTTTTTAAATATGTTTTTCCATCCTCATATCAAGGAACAGGTCTCAGACGTTAGTACATGAAGCAAACTAACCTCTGTGACCTGGTTATTAAAAAATCCTATGAATAAATACAAGTGCTGTTCCTCATATCAAGCAACAGGTCTCAGACGTTAGTACATGAAGCAAACTAACCTCTGTGACCTGGTAATTAAAAAAATCCCATGACTAAATACAAATGCTCAGTGTTCCCCATATCAAGCAACAGGTCTCAGACGTTAGTACATGAAGCAAACTAACCTCTGTAACCTGGTAATTAAAAAAATCCCATGACTAAATACAAATGCTGTTGTTTTTAAATATGTTTTTCCATCCTCATATCAAGGAACAGGTCTCAGACGTTAGTACATGAAGCAAACTAACCTCTGTGACCTGGTTATTAAAAAATCCCATGATTAAATACAAGTGCTCAGTGTTCCCCATATCAAGCAACAGGTCTCAGACGTTAGTACATGAAGCAAACTAACCTCTGTGACCTGGTAATTAAAAAAATCCCATGACTAAATACAAATGCTGTTGTTTTTAAATATGTTTTTCCATCCTCATATCAAGGAACAGGTCTCAGACGTTAGTACATGAAGCAATTACTAACCTCTGTGACCTGGTTATTAAAAAATCCCATGATTAAATACAATATTTGTGTACTTATATTTTTCTTCTGTGACTGTGAACACCCTCATACATTTTTGTTTAAGTAATTATGTTGAACAATACACACAGTTTGAATCTAGGGCTAAGGGCTAATTCCTATTGCCATTGGGGTAACTGAAAATTCACCAGGTGTGTGAATTTCCCATAGGCAGTTATGAGTTAGGCCTATTTTCAATTTAAGAAGACCCTCTGTATAATCCACTACCAACGAAAGATCTGCCAAAAATGAATAGCACATCACAACGGACAATATTGTCGTCCTCGATTGATTCACTTTCCCCTCCCTCCCCTCTACTGTCCATAACCGCGCTGCCCTGGTCTAGCAGGCAACCCTACCATGGAGCCCATGCTTCTACTACTGAAGAACGGCACACACACACAGTTCATCCAAATTGGCATATAATAATATGCAAGGCACGGACGGACGTACGTGTGCGTGTGCGTGTATCCGTCGCATCCGAAAGGCACCCGACAGGCCGAAAGGCACCGAACCGCTGGAAGCGTTAGTTTTTAGTGCCTTCCTTCCTAGCTTGACGCTGCCTAAGAAATGGATGAATTAAACACACTGTCTACTCTGATCCTAAGGATTTTAAATAAGCAATTAACGAGCAAAACAACTAATTAAAAAGGTAATAATAGAGAACTTAACCTTGCCACGCAGTTGATGCCCATTGGCCGTGGTGCCCTTTTTATAATAATAATAATAATAATAATATTTAAAATTTATATTGCGCCCCTTACATACAAAATGATCAAAGGCGCAGAACACATGTTAAAAAGCACATAATGGAAGAAAAGGACAAAGAAAAAAGACTGGTCACCAGGCCAGCGCCCAAACAAAAGTATGGGGATACGTCTGTCCCGCCAACAGAGAACTAATAGTACTTATTACATAGGCCTATCCCTGCTGGCATCGGTAATGTTTTGACCTTTTCAGGAGACAGACGCCTTTAACCCTATTTATGCTAAAAATCTAAACTAACTGACAAGGTGACCATAGAAGAAAGACACACTAAAAAGCGGCTTTAAAAAGATAGGTTTTTATATTACATTTAAAAGAGGTAAGTTTCTGTTCGCTACGTATATGAAACGGTAGCGCATTCCAAAGCTTAGGGGCTGCCACAGAAAAAGCCCTATCACCAAATGTAGTCAACATTTTACCAGAAGGATAATCCAAGAAAATACCATTATTCCCTGACCTAAGTTGATATGAAGATACCTTCCGGATGGAAACAAGATCCTGTAAATACTTTGGAGAAAGACCATGAAGAGCTTTAAAGGTCAACAAAAGGATTTTAAAATTAATCCTGTACGAAACAGGCAACCAATGTAATTGACGAATTATAGGTGTAATGTGTTCAAACCGGTGTGTGTTAGTAACAATTCTGGCTGCAGCGTTTTGAACCCTTTGTAGTTTAGCTATCTGTGACTTTGGCAGACCATACAAAAGGCCATTACAATAATCAAGACGACTAGTCACAAATGCATAGAAGTGTTAAACAAAAATTAAAAATAAGTGTTGTCCAGAAGCAGTCTGCACCAGCTGCAGCAATTTCAATGTAAACTTTTCACCCCAGTTTGCAATGTCAATGATTAAGGAAAAACAAACTTTTCTAGCCAAAGGACCCGACCTGGGAGAATGATTGGCTAAATTTCCGCAGCACGCCACCACTCTAGCTCCCTCAATATCTGGCCGATTACTCTAAATTTTAGTCTTACCTGTCAAGATGGGTTAACTGAATATATACAGCAAAAAACAGGAAAATTTAACAATTCTAAAGGCCTTAAAAAGGCGTCAGAAAATCGCAAAAGCTTCGTCGAAAATAAACACCATCTTGTTTTCGTTTTCCTGCTGTGTGTGTGTCCGGGTAAATGTGCACTACTCCAATGAGTCGGTCATCGTTCATGCGCATTGGAAAATTCACCAGGACTTGTTGATTTATGGAATGGGTAAGCCAGCTATTATAGTGGCCTCTGATGTGATGAACATACCCCCATTGAAGGATGATTCAAAAAAGGGAAAAATAGCCCAAATTACACATAATCATAACTATTGCCGCTACAAACATACCCCCATTGAAGGATGATTCAAAAAAGGGGAAAATAGCCCAAATTACACATAATCATAACTATTGCCGCTACAAACATACCCCCATTGAAGGATGTTTCAAAAAAGGGAAATAATAGCCCGATATTGCCCTTATGAACATGAACTTACCCATGACTTGTACTAATGAAATAATCCAAAAGAACCTTTCACGTGACTAATATGTAAAGCAGGTTTTAGTTCATAAACTCTTGAATATTCAGTTTATGCAAACTATTCGACAATAACTGCTAATTTTAATATTCATAGAAAATTAATTATTCATTATGACCTTTTACTAAACAGGTAATGGGAGAAATTTGTAGAACTATCAAACCAATTTTGGTATCAATCCCTCATAGCCTAGCGGTAAATAGGCTATGCTCTTGTGTATATAATTTGTTCTCTCTTGATTGATACAGGTTCAATTCCCGGTAAGTACATTGCATATTTAATTGCTTGCAAATTGCAAATGTTCAATTCCTTCCACAGAGAGTGAGTGAGTGAATGATGGGGAGAGGTAGTGGGGGAGGAGGAAAGAAGACTGGGGAAAGAAGCGCGTTTTTTATTTTTCACATTTTAGGATTTTCCTAAAAATAATATTTTTTTAAAATCGGTCCCCTATGAAAACTATTTATTTTACATTTTGGCGCACAAACCCTATCGATAGAATACATCCTCAGGTGTATATTGGTAAAAAAATAAATTAAAAAAAACGTCCAGAAGGTGGTGGCGTGCTCCGGAAACTTTTCCGAATGATTGCCACACAAATTAAACACTTGTCTCAATACCTTGGCATTCTACTTTCTACTCCCCAGTCTCTCGTTTTTTCCTGCCGGGGTTTGCACCTCCTGGACCCTCGTCAGCAGAACCGACAGCTGCCGAGACGAGTTGCCCCCAAAGTTGGACAACCTGTTTTCGATCCTGTAAAATCATGTGGACACCATACTTATTTCTAGCCCTGGCTAAATAAAAGCTTGAACAGCAGTCTCTACTACAAAGCTTATTCCTAAATTGACATCATACATACATTGTGCTTCACGAGGAATATGGACGATTTCTTTGCTCAATCACAGTCACTGAAACAGGAGGCGGTGGTGGCCATTTTGTTGCCTTGGGTTGGAAGTCGTTCGTCTCATTACTTAAACCGCCCGCCAAACAACGTACGTCTCTTAGGTATGGTGGCCCTGAAGGGACATCGCCATCGCAAATATCTTTGCAAATATTTGCGATGTCGCAAAAATCTTTGCAAATATCTTTGCAAATATTTGCGATGTCGCAAATATTATCGCATACTTTATCGCATACTTCGTCGCATAGTTTGCATATTTGTGGTGGATATTTTTTCAAGAGCCCAGATGGTCTTAAGGTTGTTTGGGTTCCAGCCTTCATTCCATTAACGTGTACACGCGGGTGGATAGTCGGATACAGTCTGCTCTGTGCGCGCGTGTGTTTTTTTGCTTGCACTAAAGACGATGACCGATGTGACCTCTGACGTCATTTGAAAATCATAACATGATGCGCGCGCATGTCGCCGGGCAAAACCTTTGTGTACTTGACAGCCAGCTAGAAAGTACACGCAATATTACCATGACTACGCGTCTTTTTGCCCGGCGGAACATGACTTGGACAACAGACTTGTCAACAGAGGGCGGTTTGAATGTAAACAGAGGTCACATCGTCTAGCGGTAGGTATACACATGAGATGAGACGAAGAGAGAGGTTGACATCCGTGGTCAGTCCTTTTTTTATTAATAATAATATCGACAACAAAGGCATGCAAGTCAACATTATGCCGCCTTCAAAAGGATCAGTGGTGAGGATTGTTAATTTTGTGTAGTTACGATAATAATCGGTTGTCCAGAGCAGAGGGCTAGGAACATTAAATAGTTTAGGCCTACTACTACTGTAGTAAACTATTACTAGAATGTATAAAACTCCTGAACTTGATTGATATTTGATAAATTATAATTAAAAAGGCAACCACCAGGACTTGGGTCAATCGGGTGAATACATAACATATGGCTCTTTTGCTGTTACCTATAAATAAAATAGTTAGGTAGTTGTTGCGATAATCGTAACGGAAACCAGTCAAGTCGCCCTTCCATCAAAGTCGCCCACTAGTAAGTAGTATAGACTATAGTACTACAAAGGTCGCCCCTCACATACAAAGTGGCCCCCTCTCAAGTCAAAGTCGCCCCTCACAAAGTCGCCCCCTGTCACCCGGTGTATAAAAGGTTGAGCAATTTCACAGAGTGAGGGCGCTGTTGAGAATTTTGAAACAACTTATTCAGGCAGAAGGAGATCCACTCTGTATGTTGGCGTAACAATGTGAGGGGGGCGACTTTGCCAGGGGGGGCGACTTTGTAGTGGGCGACTTTGTAGTGGGCGACTTAGCTGGGGGGCAACTTGACTGGCATTCATCGTAACCCACCATCCTCCCGACGGTCAGAGAGGATGGTGGTGGGTTACGATTATTGAAACTAAACGCTGTACCAAGTAATTAAGCCTCATTATTATGATTAGGTCTACGTTAGGGCCCATTTATTATTATTTTTGTTTTTATTAGGCCTACTATAATTACTAATCAAGTACAGCAGCCTATGCTGACATAAAACTGCTTTATTTTTCCTACATTACATTGTACTGGTGGTAGTCCTTTTTAACTATTAAGTTGTTCTGGATAGATGAAACATCAGAATTTTTTTGTCAAAATGTTTGCACTGAATGAGACAGTTAAGTTACACTGCGCCGTGGGTGTTTGACCTTGGGAGAACCAATGGCGGCACTGCACACAAGTAATCATAGTCAGTAGCACTAACTTAGAAGTACAGTGCGTAAATTGATGAATTAAAATGCCACACAGATGCCGAACCTGTATCATGACTGTAATTCTTATATTCAAATATCTGCTGTAATGTTAAATAAAATTTGAAAAAATTATTTGTCCTTGCATCTATTATTTTTCTATTAATTTCTTCCTTTTAATTCACTGTTTAGTTGCTATGGGTTGTTGCGTGTCAACTTGTGTGTACGCATCGTGTTGCTGCCGTTCTACCGGACTACACTCCAGCTCTTCAAGGATTGATTCCTGAAGGAGCAGTTGATCGTATCCTTTTGGAAATTGTCATGTCATGTACATGTATGCCATCTGTATACAGATTCTACTCTTTATAATGGTTTAGACTAGAGCACGTCACATGAAAAAACTAACCTGTACTATGTATTAAACCCATATCAACCCATGGAATGAGTTAAAGCTGTCATTACATAATTGTATAGTGCTTCCAGCTGAAATACAATTCCTTTCAGCATGCATGATTAAAATAAGCATTATTTATTTTAGTCTTTGTGTGGAATGTAGGATGTCCCATAGCGCTCATAATGCTTTTATGTAGTTATGAACACTAATTTTTAAAAGACATAATAATTATTTATTCATTTTACTTCCCTTTACATTTTCTAAAAAACTTTGGTCTGTTCTAATAATTGCTAAAATGTAAAATTATTCTTGTTTATTATGTCCATAGTTGTTTTCCTTGCTACTTAAATATTCAGTTCTGTACCTGGTAGTCATGTACTTCAATGCAGGCTACACCATCCCAGCAATATGTTCGTTTTTGTTTTTCAAACACGGGGTAACACGTAGGTCAGTATTGTTTATTGTACATGTACTTTATCATTAGACAGTTGTTGCAACCTTCACATGTATATCAATAGAATCACGCCATGTTCTGGTTGGCATAATGTTTTTGCTATTTTAAAAATTAGAAGAATATTGCTGTCTTAGAGCTTGAAGAGTTAAAACATCATTATCGTTTTGTGACTTCATTTATGTCATTGTTGTGAAGTTATTAGTAATCACTTTGGTAAAGCTTGGAAATTTTGGTTTTACTGCCTGCCTTAGTCTGCATTACTGAAGGTGTGGAAGTTGTAATGGGAACAGTTTTCCGCATAAGGTAAAAGGTTGGGCAAGCATGTCAAACCTAATAGAGTACTGATTTATTTTGGGGGGTTTTCTGATAGTGTGCGTCACTTGAAAAGGATGTTGAAAAAATTGGGGTTGAAGAGAAGACAGCCAGAGTCCAATCCAGAAGATGTAGTACATGCAATATTGGTAAGATACATGGACGAATATTCTTTCAAGAATGGTCAAGAACATTTCATAGGAAAGGTCTTTATATCCATTGATGTTCTTTATTAACAACTTCTTAAAGACCATTTTAGTGGTTTTATTGTACTGTCTTTGGTGAATCCTTGTCCTTTTTAAATAGAGGACCGGCCTCCTTCCAGTGTCTCTAAATTATATAAAACAAGTGATTTTGTTTTCTCTTTACTTTTACAGACACAGTTACAAGGAAGTGGATCTTGTTGTGGATATCGGTCAATGTGGCAACGCATATTAAGAGAACATCACCTGCATGTGAGACGGTAAGTATGTGCTTCCACTACATTTTGAAAAATTATTTTTAATTTTTAAATACTTGTTTTATCAATGTCATTCTACTACAGGGATGTCTCACTTAAAAAAAGAAACTGAGTGCGAAGCGTGATAACACTCACTCTTCCTCATGTTCATTTAGACTGACCTAATTATTTTGAATATTCATGGTGTACATTGTTTTCCTTTGAGATAATGTAAGTCTTGCAAACAATGGATATACATGTATAAAGGTTATCATGCAATCTTTTGAATATTAAGATTTCATATGCAGGGCTGGAATTTTACACTGGACCACAGGCCCAAGGCCAGTGATTTTAGCCTCGGGCCAGTAAACTCATGACCTGACAAGTCCGGTGGGCTTGTGTTTTTCAATTGAACACCTAACTGTGTATTGACTTTGAGTCTGATAAATGTCTTTCAATTCTGTTAAGAATTGATGTACACTCACCCATAAGACAAATGAGACTAATCTTCTCTTAGTGCTTGTTCAAATAAGAATAGTTATAATGTTAAGCGGTGAAGAAGGTTTTTTCTTATTTAGAATCTAGTCTTGTAAAATAAATTCTGGTCACGGTAAACGGATTTGAGCTACAGGCCCTGCGGTGTTGTGGAATTTTGTACATCTTATTATATAACAAATGTCTTTGCTGTTTTACACTTTGAAAGGCCCATATTCATGATGTAATTGGGTAACACGTATACGGACAAGGGAGTGCTGTGCAAAATTTCCATAGACCCAGATCAGTCAGTTATTCCTTTAGTAGAGGGACCATGGTTAAATTAACTTCAAATTGTTTTTGTTTAAAGGGGCTATCTAGTCACGCATATTCGACAAGTCGTTAATGTTTGTCGCGGTGTGTCGAGTTGCGTGTAATAAAGAATGCTCTCACGAGATCACTGCTCTCGCGCGAAGTTGCTGGCTGCCGACTGACAAGTCTTGAGAGCAGTAATCTTGCGCAGAGCATCCCTGTCGCGGGACATTGCAAGAGAGCAGTTCCGCTATCACCGCGACAGACATTTAACGACTTGTCCACAAGTCACCTTGCTGTGGACTCGCTATGAGCCAAATCAATTCATGTATATTATACATTATTCAGCACAACGAGACAGCCCCTTTAAATGTATAATTTCCTCCATATGTGTTTTTTCTTCACCATAAATACTGAAGGGTGGTTTACTACCTGTAATTGATATCTTTTGTCCGACTAAATTTGGCATCATTTTCTTTTTGCACTGTAGAGATACAGTTCGTCAAATCTTACTTGCTGTGGATCCAGAGGGTGTTAATGCTCGTAAACACAGAAGACTAAGGAGGAGAATATATTCCAACAAAGGCCCCAATTTTCTTATCCACATTGATGGGTATGATAAGTTAAAGCCTTATGGGTTTGCAATCCATGGGGGTATTGATGGGTAAGTACCATGGAAGTTGTAATTGAGATGTTGTATTTTTGTATGATGTGATGTTACTTTTGAAATGTTTACTTCAAATGCTGTGCAATGTATTCCTTACAGATTTTCTAGAAGAATTCTTTGGGTGGAAGTGGGACCCACGAACAACAATCCAAGAGTAGTTGCCAAATACTTTGTGGACTACATTCGGCAAATAGGAGGTAAACAAATAAATTTAATTTTGCTGCATCATTGTAGAAGCACAACCTTCTTAGTCTAGCAGGAAATGTAGGTTCCTATGCACGCCCCCTAAAACTTAATTCCAAAGTGTTTTTAGCACCTCTATGATAGGATTACTTTAATAAGAATGTTGATATTTGCCAGCGGACAAATTTGTCTCATGAGGTCCCTTGGCGGCTTAGTTTTTTATCCCATTACTGTGTGCACAGAAATTACTATTCTTACATGTTAGCAATTGGATTGGAGGAGATCATGACACTCCACCATTTCTCTGACATAACTAAACCAATGTTCATGTGAAGTGCCATAAATGTTGTTCGGTTACATGACATTGCGATGATATCATCATTGTTGTTGAAACAACTGCTAGAGGGAGCTATATCCACCTGTTTTTTTAAGACATTTAAATGTTGTACTTCCCTGGCTAAACATACAAAACTCAGTACGCTGCTTCCAGTGAAACACAGTTTTACCTGTATTTCTCAGTACTGAACTTGGTTTGTAGGCATTAAGTCATTAAAATTGTATATAATCCTGTCAACTCAAATACTGTATTTACTTGCTTCATTTCCATTTAATGTTTGTTTCTTGATTTGAGGTGTAAAAGGCAAATATCTAATGTCACTGACAAGCATAAATTATTTACTTCTGTTAATTCAAGGTGTTCCACATTTAGTGAGAACAGACCGTGATATACAAACAGCTTTCCGCTTCTATGATGAAGATGACAGATCTGGCTTTGGGAGCTTCATGTATGGCAAGTCCACATCCAACCAGGTTAGTGTAGCATTGGTTAACACCAATACAACCAACTTACATGTTTTTCAACAGAGTGTGACTGAGACCTGTGTTGTATTTGAGTTCTCATTCCTAGAGTCTGAGTCTGAGCTTGAAGCCTCACTGTCGTGTTACATTTGGGTCGAGTCTGAGTCCAAGTGAAAAGCCACAAAGGTCGAGTCCAGATAACGATTCACTAGAAGTATTTAAAGAAGAAAGGTTGAAACAGTGTGTTTTTTCCTGACTTAAAAAAAACATCTTTACACAGAATATTGCCAGGATCCATCATAATAAGCCTGTAATAAATGGGACTCGGGTATTAAAATATATCTGTAGGGGTTGCTATGCCTCAGGTACTGTATAATTTCTTTTTCATCTCCTTATTTCGTCTTTTATCCTTGGCATTTTTTTACTCTGTTTTATGTTTAATTCCGAGTCCTTAGAAATGTAAAACGAGTCAGACTCAAGTCCAAGTCACATTTCATACAACACTGACTGACAATAGAATTTTTTTTCTTAATACCATTTACTACCCTAAAAATGCGTCGGTAGTAATTCAACACGAGTGCCAAGGAAAGATTTTTATGAACTTGTGCCTGTCATATAGGGAATGTTTTTTCTGATTAAGCCATTTACAATCAACATATTGTTTCATACAAAATGAATTTACTGCAGAGAATTGAACGTTGGTGGGGCAGCATGAGGTCTGGTTGCATTGAGTACTGGTTATCACTCTTCAAGGCTTTGCTCGTCAACGGTAATCTTGACAATTCTTGCCCATGGCAATTGTAAGTATTCATATTCCTTGTCGTCTGTCAGTTGTTTCAATGACTTGTCATCCATAGTTCTGTTTGCAATATTATTTCTTTATTGAATGTGCTATATTTGTTTCCCACCATATAAAATTTTACACAATTTAGGTTATACTCATTTTCTTCTGTGAATTGAATAGATGTACTAATGACCTCAGGGTTTGTTAACCACTTGTGCTGAGACACACTGCTTTCCCCAAAAGTCATATTGCCAGTAAAATGATCTGGTGACTAGTCAATGTTGGTTATAATTACACAGTACACAACATAAGATCATAATTAAATAAGACCAAAATAATTTTTTTTTACGTTGGGATTTACTTATTGTGTAAATTTGATTTAATTTAATGTTTAACCTGCAGAGAATGCATGAGGTTCTGCTTTCTGCCATTACTGAGATCAGAACTTCATTGCGCAGGACGTTTGTGCAATGAGCACCACATCAGGTATTGCAAGAACTCGGAGGGCCCAAGTGGAAAGCCAGATCAGATGTTTTTCTTACCTCAGCTGTATGGTAGGGATGCTTGAATGTCCAAAACTCATTAAACATTATAGACCCAAGTACTGCTGATGTCACAGTTTGTTTACCATGTTACAGAAGAATGGGAAACCAATGCAATACCCAGTAACAACATTGTTGGCCCAGACTAGCATTAAAAAGTTTAATTCCCAAAATAGTCACTGGGCTTGTCCAGTGCCTAAATGGAATCAGTATCATGCAAAACACCACTGCCTTACTTTATTAAGGAAATTTGTTTTTCCCAATGCACATCAAACTGATGTGGTTTTCCTATGACTAGGTGATCATGCCAATATTTAAAGCACTACTGTATAATTTGTCAATCTAACAAATGGATCCCTGGCTACACGGCAGTTTGCGGTTGTATGGCTTCAGACTGGCACCCCCCGAACAAAGATATTGACAACATAGGACTAGATAGCTCAGTTGGTAGAGCGCCGGCACGTTATACTCAGACACGAATAAAACAAGCAGGCAAATTATATTTGATTGAATGCCACAGCCTCTGAAAACTGTTTTATTATTCTTCTTATTATTATTATGCCAAAACAAAATTGTGAAGGTTGCCGAAAAAGGAATGGCTAACCAGTCACACGCTTAAAAGAGCTTGGGATACACTTGACCCCCATTGTTTGGCCATTACCTGGCTTCTTCTATACCAATGTACAGCACAAAAAATTTGGCCATTACCTGGCTTCTTCTATACCAATGTACATGTGCCACAACCACAACAAATTTGGCCATTACCTGGCTTCTTCTATACCAATGTACACGTGACACAACAACAACAAATTTGGCCATTACCTGGCTTCTTCTATACCAATGTACACGTGACACAACCATTAATGGGCACCACGCCCATATTACTTATTTGGCAAACAAATTATTTCTGCGTGCACACCTGACTCCAATCCCGTGGGCACACAGGCAGAATGCAATGAAACAATTATTGAAACTAGTCATACCTTGTACAATGAGGTTAACCCCTCAATCAATTAAGTTGTGAAATTCCACCTTGAGACATGCGGTCGGAATTAACCTCTGGGGAACCTCAGAGCGCTAACACAACTTATTGTTACAATACTTTATCTTAATATGAAGAAGGGGCGTGTAAGTTCCTTGAACTATAACCCCAAAACCCGAGTGAATCCCGTCACAAAAATTAGGGCGGGAGTGGAGGGAAATTAATAAAATTGTGTGAACACAAAATTAACAGGGTCTGTTCACTTTAACAGGCAGTGACAAAGTGACTTTGACATGATAGTGTAGCGTTTCCTTCCACATATTACAAATACATTTTTGTTAACTTTAACCCCCTGGACAATGCCCCAGCAACAGTCCAGTAGCTTAAATATTTGACCCTAGAACAACCTCCCTAAGGGATTATTTACTACTCACTGTACCAAGGCCCAAGTGTATTACCTTGTCCTTCCAACCCCATGTCATCACCTAGGTAAAAAGCCCATTAACATTCTTCTTGTCTTTGGTTTATGATTGCTCTTAAATTGGATAGTCTGACCCACAATACTTGTAATATTAGTAAGCAACATAAACAATTTGCCCACGGAACATACGGGACATACCCCTTAGGCTTGTACAATTTTAACCGCACTGGGGCAGCACACGTACCGTGTGGGGGAGCTAGCAACAGACACCCGTTCGCCCTGTGTATAAAGCATTTTATCATTGAAGGATAAAATGTGTTAAACCGGAGGTCGTTGGTTCAAATCCCGCTCTAGTAAATTTTTCTTTGTTCAACCCCAAATCATTAAAAATTTACTCAGTCAGTTTCCCTTGTGGTTTATTATTTGATAAATGGATGATAACTTTAAATTAATTATCCCTGCATGTAAGAGCTAAGGAATAATTGAGTTAATTACTCCAAAAGCCCATAGTCCCAACTTTTAAAATTTCAGTAACACTGATTTTGCTGTATCCTTTGACCCAGCGACTGAAATGTGTGATGATCTCAGTGTACTTGGATGCTCTGAAGCAGCAATGACAGAAAATGACTGGGATTTTTCCTCAATCAGCAGAGGAGGGTGTGTTGCTCTTCTCTCGCTTGAAGGATCTTATTGAAAACACGTTATAATTGTGGACAAAAGGACTTCTAGTGAAAACTAATCCCATTGCAGTGCAAATAAAAAAAAATCTTTTCTGGCCTTCACTTAATTTTGTGTTTACTTGTTTGACCTACACGTGTACTCTTTTGTTTTATTTTAAAGTAAACACAAAGAATACAAACATTTTACATCATTTACTTGGGGATAGCAAGACATTGTTGAAAAAAATGAGTTCCCTTTTAGTGTAGTATGGCACAGCCTTCACATTCCTTTGCAAACACAGGTGGCTAGAATAGTGATTACATTTTATAATTTAAGTGACTTAAACAATTATGAATAAAACCGATTATCCTTGTTCATGTTCAATACTACTTACTTTTTAATGCATGTGTTTATAACTTTAAAGGTACACGTTCCCCTGGATCGGGCGAGTTAGTCTACCAAATGTATACAGACCCTTTAACTTTACAAACTTTCCTTGGCTGTAGCAAGATAATTATTGCAACTAAGGCAGTTTGGCAAGGAATGAATAACACAGTATAAATTTGTTTTTCCTGAATCACCAGTACACATGTTCTTTTTAGAATAACAATGGAGGGGAGTAACTGATATAATGCTCTATAACCGTTAAACTAGGCCTAGTGGATTTGAAAAGCAATAAACAATTTGATAAAATGTATTTCATGGCAGATGTTTTGTTTGACTAATAGTTAGGTAGTCATTAAGAGATGATACAGATTTAATTACGTTCATGTCAAATATAAGGTTTGGTACATTATACATTAAAGGGGCTAGTTGGTCTATACAAAGCAGAATACAACAATCCCCACAAATATGCCCGGTTTTCCTTTTACTTTGCGAACTAACAGTCGGCCAGTGGCCGACCGTGTTAGTTCACGACAAGGAAAACCACGCAATTTCAAGGCATATTTGTGTGGATCTCTATATTCTACTTTTTTAACATCTTTCGAACCATATGCATTTGATAACAAACAGTTACAATGCTTTTTATAGACCAACAGGTACCTTTAATGATTAAAAATCTATATTACCTTTGTATTTCCTGACAGGCAAGATACTACACAGGCTATATATATGGGAAAATTTACATTTTGTGTTATAATTTTCACATAAATTCAACTGTACAGCTTTTGAGATGACCCCCCTTTCTTCATATCAAAGTTGCGAAAAATCAGACGGTGCAATCTCCCTAAAACATAAGATGTAACATGGTAAATATAGGCCGTCACTTTTTATTGTGAAGTGGATATGTGCACAGACCAACCAGACTTAAGAATTTTTTGGGGGTAGAACAAACAATTATGGGCAGGGCTACAATTTGTTGAAAGGGTTGTATCTTGAAAACAAAAAAGATTTGGCAGATTTATTTCAAGTGTTCATATAGAGGGGTATTCTAAAAAACAAAATATGAGTCGCTTACGGTTGACCCCTAGGTGGAATGGGGGCCGCAGGTTGACGCTGTGGGAAAGCACTTGCACCGTTGGTCCTACATCTTAAGAACTACACACCCCTTTGAGCAATAACTGTTAGACAAGGGTTAACATGACGACCTTTATTTCTGGGTTAAAAGTTCCTTTCGATTCAGAATGAAGACCAGGTTTAGGCACCCTTAAGTGAAAAGGGGGCCTGTCAAGAGACTTCAAATCAGACCAACTTTGAAGCACAACAACACGGAACAGCTTTGTGTTTGTCAAACACTAAATCTCTAGTTTGGATGAAAGTGTCATTACATTACAGAGATAAATTATAATGCTTTATTCACTGCTGTCCCAAATTCAAGGCTCTACGGGCGAATACCAGCAAAGTATCAGGGTGAACCCCTTCTCTGCGATAAGTGTATGTAATGGGCTCTATTATGTGCATTATACAACACACACACAGGATCTGAGGCTTTACGTCCCATCTGATGAACGAAGCTTTAATGAAACAAAATCACTTTCACAACATCGAGGTACCAAATATAGTTAACATTTTTGTTCTGAATTTTTTAGTAGTTTCTTTCGGGGCTCAATGGAAAGCAATAATTCTTGCAGACATAACATTATTATTCTCTTCAAAACCTAACATTGAAAATTAATCGAGCGAAATGATTGTTCTTCCCATCAATTTCGGAAGAGTGACTTCTAATTCTACATTTTAAATCAATTAACAAAATCCACATATTAAAAGAAATTACTTTATGCTTAACTAATTGTATTACACAAGTTGTCAAAATAATTAATTTTGTATCACTTCGCCTAATTGCCTCCTAATTCAAAATATTTACATGTTAATTGTTGTACTCTAACAAGTGTGATCATCGCTACTGATTGTTTAACTTTGACCTATTGCACTGCAGATATTGTCTGTCAATGTAAAGATGTGGTGAGCGTGTAAATGCAGGCACTTCGCTCACTACACAGTAACACACAAGGAAACTGACTCCCAAATTATCGGCAACCAAGATTTATTGTGGTGATGACTTCATGTGAACATCCCATATGCATGTACCAACTCGCATGATCGGCAACCAAGAATTATTGTGGTGATGACTTCAGGTGAACGGCCCATATGCATGTACCAACTCGCATGATCGGCAACCAAGATTTATTGTGGTGATGACTTCAGGTGAACAGCCCATGCATGTACCAACTCGCATGATCGGCAACCAAGATTTATTGTGGTGATGACTTCAGGTGAACATCCCATATGCATGTACCAACTCGCATGATCGGCAACCAAGATTTATTGTGGTGGTGAACGGCCCATATGCATGTACCAACTCGCATGATCGGCAACCAAGATTTATTGTGGTGATGACTTCAGGTGAACAGCCCATATGCATGTACCAACTCGCATGATCGGCAACCAAGATTTATTGTGGTGATGACTTCAGGTGATAAGCCCATATGCATGTACCAACTCGCATGATCGGCAACCAAGATTTATTGTGGTGATGACTTCACGTGAACAGCCCATATGCATGTACCAACTCTCATGATCGGCAACCAAGATTCATTGTGGTGATGACTTCAGGTGAACGGCCCATATGCATGGATCAGCTCTCATGATCGGCAACCAAGATTCATTGTGGTGATGACTTCAGGTGAACGGCCCATATGCATGGATCAGCGCGCAAAGGATTCTGGGTGAAATCTGAATCCAAGCAAAACCAGCAACCATCTTGGCACGCTGCTTTTAAAACAATGGGGTATTGCGATACAAAACTTTCAAACCAGGGGGAAACTTCACAAAGCACTAAGTCATCTTAACACGAGTTGTCAATATTGCCAGAGTAATTTGTATTGCGACATCACACTTTGTTGCGCAAATGAGTGATTTGCAGTCAACATGATTCTTAGTGCTTTGTTAAATCTAACCCTGGCTTAGTTACATGTAAACTACATCAACGCGTCCATTTTGGCAGCTTGAGTTATCTGTTTACTATATTGGGTTTTCCAAGATGCACTGCGGTATATTTTTGAAATGGCGCTTGTGCATATGGGTCAATACTGCACCAAAATCTTTTATTTCATCCTGGGTAAAACATGCAGCATGTATTCGCTTACAGTTACCGCAATGTCTTTAATGGTTGTAAAATTAAAAAACAGTCAGCATTTATCACAGCAGTCCTAGACAAACCTCTTCCCGATTATTCAGAAATTTACTTTGCTTTAAGTCGTTTTAGATTGTTAATTGTGCAAACACATTAAACAAATCTAAACAATTTCTGGAACAGGCACTCTTGGAAAGAATTTCAAGCTTAATGCATCCCACGTACACTCGTTGTATAAAAGGGATGCAGAAGCCCCAAATTCCTCAATTTCAACACGCGTTTGTGGGATAACTAATATTCACAGTGTATATCATAAAATTGCATTCTATGTTATGTATAATATTATTTTTTTATTTTTTTTACAAAAGATAGAAAAGCTAATCATTGTAAAAATACAATATTATTTCACCTAAAGCTGTTGATTTGTATTCTTCATGGAACTTATTTGAACAACGTTTATATCTATGGGCTATGATGAACCCATATACACCACTAGATGTTGCAAGATGTAGAAATGGGCATCATCTTTTTTTAAGTCGACATTTTACAACTGTTACTACGTAATCTACCAACAATGTAAAACATTTAGGTGGACATTTGCATATTTATGTATTTTGATTTGTTCATTGCTCAAAATTGTATTTCATCAAATTGGCTTTAATATTCACACTAAAGTTTAATTTTAACCCAAGATCAAAGAAGTGTGCACTGCATCAATATGAAAAAAAAATTAAAAGAAAACATAACATCAACAAAACATTTAATGAGCATGATGGAATTGTCATATTTGCACTTGTTATATCAAAGCTGCAAGATTGTATTTTTTCTTGGTTCACTTAAACATCCCCTCAGACAAAGAAATACCAAATTCAACTCCTCAAGAGATCCATAATAAACAAAGTAGGGATTCAAACCCACATTCAGGTAGCTCGACCAGTGTGCTAACCCTTTTCCCCCAAACACTTAATTTAAAAAGTAGTACTTAATATCAGGAGTTCTGAAAAGATTTGATAAAGTCATATTAACTAGTCATTGAGTGGAAGTTCATTTTTGACGGGCAAGAAAACTTGTGTTTTACAAAGAGCACTTCCATTAGAAAAGTCTAAGGGAATATTTATGAAGGGGCGCCAGGGCCAAAAAGAGGGGCAACAGAGGCCACGTCCTCCAAGTAGCCCCAGTTCTAATATTGCATAACCAGGGCCCAATTTGATGGCTCTACTTGCGATCACCATTCTTAACTTACAGAGCAAGCTGTAGACTTGTTGACAAGTCGTTAATGATGGTCGCGGTGAGTCGAGTCGCATATATCTGGTGCTGTCTCGTAAAAGAATGCTCTCGCGAGATCACTGCTCTCGCGCGAAGTTGCTGGCTGCCAACTCTTCTTCGTCATTAACGACTTGTGAAACCCGCCGGCGGTTCATATTCATTTATTCATGTACGAACGCAGTGTACATTACGGTTGCTGTAGCGACGATCATGAAGACGAGTCCATTTTATCTAAGGGTAGTAGTAATTTTAGTTACTGTAAATGTACTGAATGCTTGCGCTTGAGACATCTGTGGGTGTGTTTTGTGGGTGTTAACTCCTTCATTAATTTAGTAACTAAAGAAATAAAGTAAACTTATCTTAAAATTCATTATTATAATAATTGTTTAAGATGTGTGTTTTGCCTCATAAAAATAAATAATGCCTTCCGTGAATAGTTACTGATCGCTCCAATCATTTAACCCGATGTGTTCTACAGTGATTGTGTGTATTAAGTGTGTATAAACAACAGACACGGAAACCAGTCAACTCGCCCCCCTAGCAAAGTCGCCAATTTCAAAAAACACATGTACAAAGTCACCAACTACAAAGTCGCCCCTAGCAAAGTCGCCCCTGACAACAAACTCGTCCCCTCTCATAGTCGCCCCTCACAAGGGAATTTAACAAATTTGTGTGATTGGACTACAGGGCTTCGAAAGCTATCTTAAGGGAACAAAAGCTAGCTATCTTAAGGGAACGAAAGAGGAATTTTGGGGAACAAAATCTCATTGCGAAGGAACGAGAGCGTATATTAAGGGAACGAAAGCATATTTCGGACGAATGAACGTATATTTCTGGCAACTAATTCAAAGTCGTATTTTGATGAAACAAACGCTTGTTTTTAGGGAAAGAAATCTCCTTTCGGTGGAAAAAATTCATATTTTTATAGAACGAAAGCATATTTCGGACGAATGAAAGTATGTTTCGGGCAACTAATTCAAAGTCGTATTTTGATGAATCGAAAGCTTGTTTTCAGGGAAAGAAATCTCCTTTCGGTGGAAAAAATTATTTTTATTGAACGAAAGCATATTTAGAGCGAACAAAATTATATTTTGTGCGAACAAAATCATATTTCGAGGAAACGAATGCGTATCTTTCAGGGAACAAACGCGTATTTCTGGGTAACAAAATCGTATTTCGGGTGGAGAAGGCGTGTTCGAGGGAACAAAAACGTATTTTCTAGGAAAAATCTATTTTGCTACCTAGAAAAACACAACTTTGTTTACAAATTTAAAAAAATATAATTTTATGTGACAAAATTATATTTTGATTGAATTATATAATATTTTGAGGAAACGAAATGACTTTGTTGGAATTTTGTGTGTCGAGAGTGGAAAAAGAAATTCAGAGTGAGAATGTTTTTTTCACATTTTAATTTGTAATTTATTTTTCACCTGTTCCTTCAGGGGCTCTGGTTTTGTGTGTTGTTTTTTTTTTTGGGGGGGGGCTCGTTTTTGTCTCACAAATTGTTTAACTTAATTGCACCGTCAATATAAGAGTGGTTTTCCTATTTATTGACATAAATCTTATTTAATTTCCAAATCGGGGGAAAGGAACGTACACCGAACATTGAAACGTAACGATTTTAAAACAGCGGATTCGATCAGCGAGGTTTACCGACTAACAAACCCGCAATGACAAGGTAGTTGGTGGTCTGGCTCCCTAACCCCTCCCACATGTTCATGAGCTTCCAGGTACAGCTATCTCTTGGCATGCTAGGGTAGGGGTTTCCGTCATGCTGAGCCCCACCGAGAGAAACTCTGCGCGCCATGGCATGCAGCTACACGATTTGCCCGTGTGTTTTACGTCATGTCCCCACACGCTGTGCACTGTCAAACACTGAAATAAAATCTTACGTTCGATTTTTTGTAATTATTTACAAGTTGTACCCATAATTTGAATACGTATTTTCTTGTGTCAAAATATTCATGAACACAATCACTCTCACCACTCAGTGTTTGGTTTTGATCGTGCATGATCAAAGCAACATAAAACTCCATCCAGTACAGGATTTGATGTTTAATATTCATCTACAGTTTGAATATTCATAGATATAACGAAATTGACCAATCAGATGCGTCCGTACGAATTCGGCTGAAGTGGCCATAGGCCGTGCACAAACCGCCAGCGGGTTTCACAAGTCGGTAAATGCGACCAGTCGTGAGAGCAATAATCTCGCACAGAGCAGCCCTCTCGCGGGATATTGCGAGAAAGCCGTTCCGCTATCACCGCGACAGACATTTAACGACTTGTCCACAAGTCTAAGCAAGCTGTGGAAGCGAAGAATGCCTAATAATAATAAAACTAAACCATACTTATAAAGCGCCTCACACAATAGTCCTAAAGCACTTTACAAATTAAATAAGCTATAAATGTTTTCATTTGGAACAGTTTTGATAAAGTTTGGCAAATATTTCCTAGTAACACGGAGTATTCACGCGCACAAATTCCATTAACGCAGATTCTTTGCTTGCAGAGCCATGTGGGCCCAGATGGGAACAATATCCTGACCTTTGACATCATGAATAAATACCTTGAGGGGCCGGTGTCCCAAGGCTTCGACTGCTGAAGTTTAAGATGCTACTGGCAGCATGTCGCTCCTCAGCTTTTAGTCGTTTGTATTCCGTCTTGAAAAAAAGTAAAAAAATGCACGCGTTGAACGTTGCGTAACCAGCGAATATCAGAAGGGGAACTGAAAACATAAAAATTTAAAGTTGAAATTGATTTGATTATTATTGATATGATTTGATACAGAAATTAGTTTTACCTTAAAAAAAGGTTTAATGACTTGATATTTTGACCCAAGCAAAGTCTTTCTCAAAGGCTAAATGATAACACAATGCACATTAAAAACAGGTATATTGGTCTGACAGAAGCAGTCATGTGGAAAGCACACAGAAAAAGATAATTAATAAGTGAATGAGACAGAATAATTTTTGCCTAGCAGGAACTTTGGGGTCTTGTCAAAATTAGTCCGGGACAAATCATCGGACAGCATGTCTCCGATGCCGAATTTTCATCGGAGCTCTAGGGGACATGGTTTTGTCCGGAACACCAAACAGGCCCTGTGCCAGATGCACCCCGCCGAGCGCTCTGTATAAACAAACTTGCAGTTTGGAGTGAGCTTGAAAGTTTGGAGGTCATTGTGTGAACCCGGACCGTGTGTGAACAGAACTTACGTGTCCCCCAAATAATAACCAGTACTGTTGTTGAATAGTTTCGCCAGATTTAAGAATAAAACTTAATGAAATTGATCATAATGACAACATTTGCTACATTGATCAAAAAGTTCAACCATTATATGAAAAACTGGGCCTCTGAAGGCAGCGACCCATTCAACACAGGAAATTTCCTTCAAATTCACGCACTCATAATTGAATAAACATGTCAGATTGCTGGACATTTTTGCAAGTATTTATAATCCTCTTCTAAGATTCCACTCAATAATGAAACGGCAAACTGTTTGTATAAAATTGTAGGTTTCCTTGGCAGGTCTGGCTACTTTTAAAGTGATTTTTCGCAGCTACTCGGAATGAAAAATGCATTTTGTTTTGGTCTGTTCTTGAATGGGGGAAGGGGTCTTGTCACTATTAAAATACACTGCGTCAGGGCTAAGTTGAATCGATTTCGTCCCCATTAGTGTGCGTTGCCTGTCTCCGGGAAGGAGGTTGATCACTCATGTAGCCAGCCGGCCGTAGAAATTCGTTTTTCGATCGTTCAGATAATGTTTACAAACATGGATCCAACAATGTCCGATTCTTTGATCTTTATTATCTTCTGTGTTATGAGTGATTAATAGCTGTCATAAGGAATACAGATGATGTCAACTTAATTAGTTTAGGCGGCAACTGGGGAGAAAAATGTATAGGCCTACGTGCAACTCCACAGGAAGAAAAAAATACACAACGTCGTAACATCGAGCTGAAATCATGTTTACAACCCTTCCTCCATGTTACAACTAGCTGAGGTCAGTTACATTCAAACGAGAAATAACAACACTGCTAAATTCCTTTCTCTGTGGCTAAAGTATCAAATTTCACTGCTAAGTTGAGTTAGCAGCAGACATTTTTCACTGCTAACTTTTGGAGTCAGCAGCGAACTTTTGCGTTCACATGATCAAAAATTTCAGCTGTTGGCTAGCAGCGAAGTTAGGTTGACAAAAACATTTTAACTTGAGGAACTCCACAGCAAGATTAAAAATGCCATGAAGGAAAATGCAAGTTTTTCTTAAGACCAAGACGTCCAGAGTTAAACCGCAAATCAGCCCTGTGGAGCTTGTTTTCCAGTAGATAGCAATCTAAGTCTCTGCGGTTTGTAAACAAATGAAGTCAGGCGTGGCGAACTTCTCCGATGGTTTCTCCGATGCCAAGTTGACAACAAGGCAAATCGGCATCGGATCATAAAGCCCATCCCGGACAGCATCTGTCCAATGGTTGTCCCGGACTAATTTTGACAAGGTCCCTTAACCTCTTGTCTTGGGGGTGGTACCACTGGCATGGGTGATGAAAGAGTCTGATTCTCTGATAGTGTCTACAGACGATGCATTTGGAAGTCATTTACATAGTGCCCTTTTCTCAAGGGTTACAAAACACTGTTTACATTAACAGTTCTTAACCAACAATTTTATGTCAAGTCCAAAGGGCCAGAGTATTAACATACCCCAAACTACCCATCTAACATGGCATGTGAAGAATGATCTCACGCCACAGAAGTTAAGTACCAAGAACCCTCTATGGTTCGTTACATTCATAGCATAAAGCTCTTTCACCATGAGAAATTATCTATTATATGATATTCAATTCTGATGGCTGCCACATGAGTCTCGCTGCAAACTTGCGTGTAATCCAACGTTACGATTCTGGGACCACTTTGGTACCATGTACATTGCCTTAACACGTTAACAAAACAAAGTCCCGCACTTGAACAAGTCTCAATGTTCGATTACATGGGAGACTTTTACAATCTATTCGACTGAGTGGTTCTCAGCTGTCAAACTGTGCCTTGTCTATCATTCTATGTTTTGTCTGTCCAAAGAGAAAAGTACAACAGCCTTTGATTCACTATGCCTACAGATCATACATGCCGACCTTTAATACTTATGTATACAACATAAGCCTATTTTCAAATGCATTGCTTTATTTGTATATACAATGTTGAGTATAGACCATGCAAGTCTTGTGCAAAACTAACCCTAACCCTAACCCTAACCACTTTGGTCCCACGTACATCACGTAAAGGGAAACAAACTCACACACTTTAATGGGCCCCAATGTTTGAATATGCGCAAGACTTGCAGTCTATTGCTGTACTACAATGTGAATATTGCATGTTGTTGTCAGTGTGAAATAAATGTTTCGTCTATCTATCTGAAAGAAAAAAAACATCTGCTTCTCTTCAATGGTAAATAAAATGTAAAAAATTACGTACTAGTTAAATCTTTTGGAGTGACATCTCCTTGGCAAACTTGTACATTTTGCTGGTGTTGAGTAAGATCTGTAGTCAAGTACTGGCCGAGTAGGATACCAGCGATGCCTTGTACTTGCCTGAAAGTAAGAAGGAAACTAGTGATGAGACAACATCCTGCTGAATATACTCTTTACCTGCTCATCATAAAGTTTCTGTATGTGTTGGCGGTGGTCATATCAACAGGCTACATGTAACGAGACACTGGGGCAGATGGCCAGGTACACAGACAGCTGTTTCACAGAGTCTGTGGAGTCATGGTTTGGTGGGCCCAGGCAAAAGTCACTGCAAACAATGAACAAATTGACTCTTTGCATGGGTTTTTGCTTAATTAATGCCTTTATGGAAGACCATTCTGTTCACATACCAGCCAAGATTTTGTAAAGACGGATTATACTGTATTGTCATGAGGCCTTTCATCCCTCTCTGGGATGCTGTCTGTTCAAATGGGCATGGGTCGATGATTGGCCATGATATTACAACTTTCTGAAGGTCTGATTGTGCTTCAGAAACACGACCATTAAAGTCATTAATTATTAATCTTTGAAGTATTTAAATTTCAATTAGTTTGTCGGGATTTAAACCTTTGCATGGGAGGGTGGGAAACAATCTTGAAATTAATGTTTTCAGTGACACCAAGCATTAATACCTTTAATGACTTGTGGAGGTTCTGAAAAGAACCGAATGTGTTCCACCGCCACCTTTTAATCAGTTCGCTCTGATCATCTTCAAGAGAATAAGCAAAACAGTTAAAGTTCTTCTAGGGGAATATGTACTCACCCAGCCATCACTAGGAAGCCAGTACTAGTCCCTTCAGCAACAGGGTATGTTGTTTCAACTCCAAGTTCCATAATAACAGGGTATGCACTAAATCCAAATGTGCCGAATACTCCAGCACCTACTGCTATGTATGGATCTAGAGACTCATAGCATGACAGCTGTAAGGTGAAAATAATAAATCGTTTCATTAGTGGAAAGTGTTGCATCTTGATCTTCTAATAACATTGTTTCTAAGGCTGTGTCCGTAACATTGTGAGTGCATGCTTTACAATTAAATGTCCGGTTGTGTTTGCAATTCTACCGCGGGGCATCCCTGTAAACTTTTGTTTAATGTGTCTATCAGACTTCCATTTGTGTTCACTGTTAAAGTTTGCTCATATACATGTACATGTCTTCTGGTGACAACTGGTTAAAGGTAGGGATATATATTGGTTTTTGTTAAATGTTGATTCATGAGCAAGCATTATCAAAGTCATATGTGAAAGTTTCAGCTGAATGCAGTTTCTACTTGCTGAGAAAACAGCAACAAACTTTCAAGGTATTTTCACACGATCGTGGAATCCATCGACAGCAGGTGAATGCAAGTACCAACCTCATCTCTGGCCCCAGAATACATGAATGGACACAAACCCTCATAAATCTGAAAAACCATGAATCATTTCTCAGATCCAAATGTTTTGGGGAAAAAATAGCAGCTGTATGAAATTTAGTAGTTTTTCTTCCCTCCTTCAGTTTTTATTTAGTTATGCTCATTCTTTGTTTAGGACCTCTTATGTATTGCATCCATATAAAAATCTTTATTACAAACATTGACTTTCCCTTTTGATTTTTTTCCCATGTAATTATGGTTTTTAAATATGATTACCGTGCAGAAAGAAATGACCCCAAGGACGGCCACAGTGAAGCACATTTTGGCTGTCATTTCAAACCTCTTTGTCTTATCCACGTAGACACCTGTTAGAATTGCACCAATCATTCCACCACCAATCATCAGAGCACCAACCATTGAGGAAAAATTCTGCCAGATTAACAAAAATATCAATAAGAATTATCTTCAGTACAGAATATTTCTGTCTTTTACAAAGGGAAACAATTATCTTAACAATCTCTTAACAATCTCTCAAAATTCTTGTTTGTCACACCATGGTTAGATAAAGGAATGAAGGTCTGGAATCAGGATTACACAATAATCCCCAAAGAAAGGGATATTTGAAGGATAAATTCCAGTACCCACTGCTCTTTTTTGTACCCTTCCAAACATGAGTTTTTAGGTAAACGCACTACCAGGTAGGACCCTTTTAGGTGCATTTGTTGCACTTTCTTCAGCTAATTATTCAAAAACGAATATTTTAAGAAAGTAAATAAGCATGGATGACTTGCACTTACATCGGAGTAGCCTCTGGAACAAAGAACTTGCTCAACCAATGAGCTGACAGTGTTGAATAATCCAAGGCCGGAACCAAACACTTGAAGAAGGAGCAGGAAGGCTGGATTGCGTATAATCTGTAAAGAGAAACAACATCGTCACTAATCCCATTAGTTTTAGGTGCCAAACTAGACCTTGCAATTAGGCTTTTTGTAAAGTAGCCCTGGCCAAGCCCACTGGGCGTGTAAATTGTGCATTTTACTTGCCCCCGGAAAAGTTTATTGTCATGAATGTATCTTTCTGATGTATTAATGGAAGGGAGCAAAACCAGCTAAATGGTTAAATCGCACACTCAAAAATAACAAGTAATAAACCACATAAGGGTATATTTGAAATAGTTTGGGTTTAAACAAAGACAAATTTACTGGAGCTGGACTTGAACCAATGACCTCTGGTACGTTAATCCGGAGGTTGCTGATTTAAGTTCTGCTCAAGTAATTTTTTTGTTCAAACCCAAACTACTAAAAATAAGTTAATTCACATCTGAAAAGGAAGAAATATGAGCATTTTTACAAGTACATTGCAAAGTTTTTAACAGCCCACAGGGCAAGTTGAGAACTGGTGTTTACTAGCCAGTAGTATTTTCTACAAGACAATGTACGTCAAGTTAGTGTTAAGGGTGAAACCTGCAGTTTATTTCGTTTTTGTTTTTTTGACCCACTACAAATTTTCATTTCTAAATATTGACAGACAAACAAACTATACATCTAGATTCAGGAATGCACTAATCCAATTTACCGTGTCACCTCTGACACCATAGAATTGAAGCTTGGCTGACAGGCGATGGTGAGGCACGTTGTCAAAAGCCTTGCTAAAATCTAGGAAGACCACGTAGGTTTGGCCACGGCTGTTGAGGGTGTGAGCCCAATCGTGTGTCGCAGATATGAGTTGTGTTGTAGTTGACAGTTTTCCTCTGAAGCCATGTTGTGAATCAAGAAGGATGTTTGGATAAATGGCTCAGTATGATGTGTTCCATGACCTTACAGCATGCACAGGTTAAGGAGATATGCCTGTAAGTAGATGGATCAGATTTTGGGTCCTTCTTGTAGATGCTGGTGACCAGAGCTTTTTTCCATTGGGTAGGAATGGTGCCACATACATGTAGTGTATGATTGTTGGAAAAGGAAAGTTAGTGCTGGTGCTATTTCATGCTCAACTAACTTCAAAAGCTTAGGTGAAATTTCATCTGGTCCACACGCTTTAGATGGATTGATTGCTGCAAGTTGCTTTTCTACTCCAGCAATACCTATGACGATGTTTGTGATGGATGGGTATGGAGAAATTCCCTTGTCTGGTATGTTTAGGTTGGTTTCTTGCGTGAATACAGATCATTGGAAGTAATTATTTAACAGTTCAGCCTCGTCTTTGTCTGTTGAGCACATTTTGGAGGCAGATCGCAGGGTAGGAATGCCCAGGTGCTCAGTTCGCATGAGTTTAACATATGACCAGAAAGTTTTTGGTTCCTCTGCAAGACTTGCTCCGATGACGTTGTTGACATTGTTGACATTGATGACGTTGTTGATTGTGGAATTGTCTGTATTCGTACCAGGTTCTATTGTTTTGGAGTTTACGTGCTTCCCTGTATAGTCTGTCCCGCTTTCGCATCTCTCGCTTCAAGGTAGTTGAGATCCATGGCAGATGGCGTTTACTTTTACTCCACTTTGAAGGGACACAACACGTATTCAGGATGCCATTGAGACTGTCAAGTATTTTGGACCAGTTTGTATTAACAGTGTTGCTGATTGGGTCAGAGTGAAGGAAGTCCTCTGTGAATTGATTAACCCGCTGTTTCAGTTGGGCTGTGTCGGCTTTATGGAAGAAGTTTTATGAAGAGTTTCTGCGGTGGTTTAGCTTGCTGTTTGGGTTTTTGAGTTGATGTTAAAGGTGATGATGTTGTGGTCTGAAATACCTGGGTTTGATTCGATGTTGCTTACAAGCTGTTGATTAGGTCTAATATACTGTTGGAGATTGGTCTGGTGACCTGGTTGACTAATTGCACAAGTGAATGATCCATGAGTATGTCAAGAAATTTTTGGTGAATACTAGCGGTGTTGGGGTTTGATGCAGTACCCGTAGTCCAATCGATGTCGGGGACAGTTGAAGTCGCCGGCAATCACGGTGTAGACGTCTGTGGAAGGGCTGTAGAACCGGGATCTGTTTCAGATAAGCTTGTATCCCATTCAAGTGGCGAGAAAGGA
>JAZGTN010000274.1:147500-150713 GCA_037783415.1 Leptasterias polaris | reverse complement strand
CTAACCCTAACCCTAACCCTAACCCTAACCCTAACCCTAACCCTAACCCTAACCCTAACCCTAACCCTAACCCTAACCCTAACCCTAACCCTAACCCTAACCCTAACCCTAACCCTAACCCTAACCCTAACCCTAACCCTAACCCTAACCCTAACCCTAACCCTAACCCTAACCCTAACCCTAACCCTAACCCTAACCCTAACCCTAACCCTAACCCTAACCCTAACCCTAACCCTAACCCTAACCCTAACCCTAACCCTAACCCTAACCCTAACCCTAACCCTAACCCTAACCCTAACCCTAACCCTAACCCTAACCCTAACCCTAACCCTAACCCTAACCCTAACCCTAACCCTAACCCTAACCCTAACCCTAACCCTAACCCTAACCCTAACCCTAACCCTAACCCTAACCCTAACCCTAACCCTAACCCTAACCCTAACCCTAACCCTAACCCTAACCCTAACCCTAACCCTAACCCTAACCCTAACCCTAACCCTAACCCTAACCCTAACCCTAACCCTAACCCTAACCCTAACCCTAACCCTAACCCTAACCCTAACCCTAACCCTAACCCTAACCCTAACCCTAACCCTAACCCTAACCCTAACCCTAACCCTAACCCTAACCCTAACCCTAACCCTAACCCTAACCCTAACCCTAACCCTAACCCTAACCCTAACCCTAACCCTAACCCTAACCCTAACCCTAACCCTAACCCTAACCCTAACCCTAACCCTAACCCTAACCCTAACCCTAACCCTAACCCTAACCCTAACCCTAACCCTAACCCTAACCCTAACCCTAACCCTAACCCTAACCCTAACCCTAACCCTAACCCTAACCCTAACCCTAACCCTAACCCTAACCCTAACCCTAACCCTAACCCTAACCCTAACCCTAACCCTAACCCTAACCCTAACCCTAACCCTAACCCTAACCCTAACCCTAACCCTAACCCTAACCCTAACCCTAACCCTAACCCTAACCCTAACCCTAACCCTAACCCTAACCCTAACCCTAACCCTAACCCTAACCCTAACCCTAACCCTAACCCTAACCCTAACCCTAACCCTAACCCTAACCCTAACCCTAACCCTAACCCTAACCCTAACCCTAACCCTAACCCTAACCCTAACCCTAACCCTAACCCTAACCCTAACCCTAACCCTAACCCTAACCCTAACCCTAACCCTAACCCTAACCCTAACCCTAACCCTAACCCTAACCCTAACCCTAACCCTAACCCTAACCCTAACCCTAACCCTAACCCTAACCCTAACCCTAACCCTAACCCTAACCCTAACCCTAACCCTAACCCTAACCCTAACCCTAACCCTAACCCTAACCCTAACCCTAACCCTATCCCTAACCCTAACCCTAACCCTAACCCTAACCCTAACCCTAACCCTAACCCTAACCCTAACCCTAACCCTAACCCTAACCCTAACCCTAACCCTAACCCTAACCCTAACCCTAACCCTAACCCTAACCCTAACCCTAACCCTAACCCTAACCCTAACCCTAACCCTAACCCTAACCCTAACCCTAACCCTAACCCTAACCCTAACCCTAACCCTAACCCTAACCCTAACCCTAACCCTAACCCTAACCCTAACCCTAACCCTAACCCTAACCCTAACCCTAACCCTAACCCTAACCCTAACCCTAACCCTAACCCTAACCCTAACCCTAACCCTAACCCTAACCCTAACCCTAACCCTAACCCTAACCCTAACCCTAACCCTAACCCTAACCCTAACCCTAACCCTAACCCTAACCCTAACCCTAACCCTAACCCTAACCCTAACCCTAACCCTAACCCTAACCCTAACCCTAACCCTAACCCTAACCCTAACCCTAACCCTAACCCTAACCCTAACCCTAACCCTAACCCTAACCCTAACCCTAACCCTAACCCTAACCCTAACCCTAACCCTAACCCTAACCCTAACCCTAACCCTAACCCTAACCCTAACCCTAACCCTAACCCTAACCCTAACCCTAACCCTAACCCTAACCCTAACCCTAACCCTAACCCTAACCCTAACCCTAACCCTAACCCTAACCCTAACCCTAACCCTAACCCTAACCCTAACCCTAACCCTAACCCTAACCCTAACCCTAACCCTAACCCTAACCCTAACCCTAACCCTAACCCTAACCCTAACCCTAACCCTAACCCTAACCCTAACCCTAACCCTAACCCTAACCCTAACCCTAACCCTAACCCTAACCCTAACCCTAACCCTAACCCTAACCCTAACCCTAACCCTAACCCTAACCCTAACCCTAACCCTAACCCTAACCCTAACCCTAACCCTAACCCTAACCCTAACCCTAACCCTAACCCTAACCCTAACCCTAACCCTAACCCTAACCCTAACCCTAACCCTAACCCTAACCCTAACCCTAACCCTAACCCTAACCCTAACCCTAACCCTAACCCTAACCCTAACCCTAACCCTAACCCTAACCCTAACCCTAACCCTAACCCTAACCCTAACCCTAACCCTAACCCTAACCCTAACCCTAACCCTAACCCTAACCCTAACCCTAACCCTAACCCTAACCCTAACCCTAACCCTAACCCTAACCCTAACCCTAACCCTAACCCTAACCCTAACCCTAACCCTAACCCTAACCCTAACCCTAACCCTAACCCTAACCCTAACCCTAACCCTAACCCTAACCCTAACCCTAACCCTAACCCTAACCCTAACCCTAACCCTAACCCTAACCCTAACCCTAACCCTAACCCTAACCCTAACCCTAACCCTAACCCTAACCCTAACCCTAACCCTAACCCTAACCCTAACCCTAACCCTAACCCTAACCCTAACCCTAACCCTAACCCTAACCCTAACCCTAACCCTAACCCTAACCCTAACCCTAACCCTAACCCTAACCCTAACCCTAACCCTAACCCTAACCCTAACCCTAACCCTAACCCTAACCCTAACCCTAACCCTAACCCTAACCCTAACCCTAACCCTAACCCTAACCCTAACCCTAACCCTAACCCTAACCCTAACCCTAACCCTAACCCTAACCCTAACCCTAACCCTAACCCTAACCCTAACCCTAACCCTAACCCTAACCCTAACCCTAACCCTAACCCTAACCCTAACCCTAACCCTAACCCTAACCCTAACCCTAACCCTAACCCTAACCCTAACCCTAACCCTAACCCTAACCCTAACCCTAACCCTA
>JAZGTN010000274.1:0-142500 GCA_037783415.1 Leptasterias polaris | reverse complement strand
CCTACAGTTTCATAGGATAGGAGCACTTTCTTGTCTAAAAACCTAAAACACATGGCTCATGTTTGTTGAATGTTAATCCAGTAAATCAAGGACTTCTAATCTCTTTGTTCTCCCATTTTTCATCTACTCTTTTCTAAGCGGCACCCTTCATTTTTGTTAACTGTTTATAGACGAAAGTAAAGGGAGGAAACCCAGATCACTTGTATCATCAACAAGTAGACAGACTTGCACACACAAAGAAAAGGAACAAAACACATACAGAAGCAAGTATTCTTAAAACTTGATCCAAAAGCGTATGTGTGTTTCAAAAACAAAACCAACAATCTATGAAGTTTCTCTGAGATTTTGAGTCAACATTTATTTATGAATTTTCCTGGAAAAGGACATGAGAAAAGCAACATTTATCACTGAATAATCATTCAGTGGAGATTGTCAAATAAAAACAAACAAACACACAATCCAATGAACTGATCTGACAAAGGCAAAATGTACAAACTGAATCTTTGAGGGTTAGTTCTTGCAACTTTCCTCTGTCGGAGTCCAGTGGCCAAGGTACCCTTGCTATTCTTATAATACAAACTAAACTACTCTGACTCCCATTAAAAGTTTCAACACCTTCTCAGACAGCAAGGAGTGTTCAGGCTAGGACCATGTGGACAGCCAATAAATCCAATAAGGAACATGTTGCAAGTGGCGGTAAACCATAGAGAAAGGACTCTATGGTAAAACCATGCCTCCATGGTAAAACTAAGCATTTGATGAATTTTCGTTGCAGATAAGAGTGGCTTGATGGCGCAGCCCCACACTTCGAGGCTTGTGATATCGCCAGATACCAGCCGTGAGCACCTGGCAGGATCCAGCCGGAAGTACCTTTGACCTCGCATTCATTTCACACGGAGATTCCTAGTCAATTCACACGTACATGTACATGTACATGTACATGTACTTATGTACATGTGTACATCTAGTCTTAATCCAAGACGTTACTATCTTATACACGTAACTATCTTACACAACGATCCTTTAAAAAAATTCATGACTATCTGATTATAACACAATATATTTAAGGTGAAGAATTATAATTAATTTACTAACGAATTTAGCAGACCACACTGCATAATATGGGTGAATGCTGTTACATGGCCCTAACTAACTTTGACCAAACGAGGGCGCTTTAACCAGTTGGGGAAGGGGGCTACAATTATTTAAATGTGAAAAAGGTGTCCAACATCGTAAAATAAAAGTCGTATAAAACCTAGCTAAACTGTATATCATGCTGTACTGTTATATGTGTCTCATCACCCAATCAGATAAGCAAAGACTAATTTTACAATATTTTAAATATATCTACGACTCAAAGTCTTTATTTAAAAAAAACATTATTATAATAATTCCTAAATTAAAATACGACAACAAATGTTTCAATTTATCCAGCTATGTTCTAAAACATTCCAACTCGGGGCCAACTTGCTCAAGGTATGCTAGTGCATGATTTTCGACCATTGTTTTAACAAAGAATATTACTTTGGCCCTAGGCTTGACAAATACAATTGGTCATTATTAGCGTGGTGAGTCCTTATCTCTCGAGATTTATCCCTCCTTAGTGTTTCTGTTTCTTGTCCAAAAACTTGATTCAATCTAAGAATACGAGAAGCAAAACCAGTTATATACAAATGGCAAAGAAAGAGGTGTATGCCCACCCTATTTTCTAACTACCGACCTTCACAATAACGCAAATAATGCAATAAATCCTGCTGATAATACAATTAAGCAGACGAATTAATTGTTGACATGATTCAATTGGTCTATAACTCTTGTAATTCAACGTTGCGGCAGTTATCAATGTTCACAGACAATGTGTTGTTTGAGTTTGTATTGTTCACCAGAAGAATATGAAATCTGATTATTAGGAACAGAGCTAAGACTTGACGCTTGGGGACTCAATAATCAAGTTGAAATAGAAGGCCACGATTCAATTTCCAAATCATGAGGATATCCCAAAAGCTATAAACAAGAGTTATTGTGAGTAGTTCGTCCATAAAGTCATGGCAGCTAAAACAGTGATGCCAGCTTTCTGGCTCTTAGTCATTGCTGTAGTCCATGGTGAGTGCGCTTTAAATGCTACTAAACTTTACCTTATGGGTCTGTATCCTTACGGAGGGACACTATGGCCAGGTGGAAAGGCCATGGCTTTGGCCACTGAGATTGCCTTCCGACATATTAATGCAAATCCAAACATACTGACGGACTACGAGCTTGTATTGGTCCCTACAGATGCTGCGGTAAGTTTGTTGTTTATTATAAGCATGTGACACAATGGGTTCTCCCCTCTCCCCCTCTCCCCCTCTCCCCTCCCTCTCTATCTCTCTCTGGCGAATTATTTTCTCAAGCCGATGAACCAAAAGTATTTAGGTATACATTAGTGATAGGATTTATGATGTACCAATAGTCTGGACGTAAGACATCAACTTTTTTTATTTGTGTAATCAACTTGTGTTTTCTAAACAAAATCATATTTTGTTTTCTACTTATGTCATAAAAGCTGTCATTATTCACAGTGCAAACGATGACAACAATATTTTTCGCAGTATTATTCTCAGACACCCTTCAAATCTATATCAAAAACATAATTCTACATATATACTTCCAAACTTACTGAGTGGTATCATAATTCGAAATTACCGCCATTAATTTATCAACAATGATAAGGCTACCTTGTCTAAATAATTCAATATAATCAAGTCTCCCGGAACTTTCGAAAATGCTTCTTTTGATTTGTTAGACTCTCCAAACCTAAGACACCAAAATGAATTGTTTGATTATTATTTGGTTTTTCTTTCTTGTTTTCTTGTTGTTTAAAGCTCTTAGCCCGGCCTGCATACGGGGAAGGTATACGAATTGTTTGATTATTATTTGGTTTTTCTTTCTTGTTTTCTTGTT
This sequence comes from Leptasterias polaris, assembly GCA_037783415.1. Lineage (NCBI taxonomy): Eukaryota > Metazoa > Echinodermata > Asteroidea > Forcipulatida > Asteriidae > Leptasterias > Leptasterias polaris. The sequence continues at coordinate 139,560 of JAZGTN010000274.1, read as the reverse complement.
GTTTAAAGCTCTTAGCCCGGCCTGCATACGGGGAAGGTATACGAATTGTTTGATTATTATTTGGTTTTTCTTTCTTGTTTTCTTGTTGTTCAAAGCTCTTAGCCCGGCCTGCATACGGGGAAGGTATACGAATTGTTTGATTATTATTTGGTTTTTCTTTCTTGTTTTCTTGTTGTTTAAAGCTCTTAGCCCGGCCTGCATACGGGGAAGGTATACGAATTGTTTGATTATTATTTGGTTTTTCTTTCTTGTTTTCTTGTTGTTTAAAGCTCATAGCCCGGCCTGCATACGGGGAAGGTATACGAATTGTTTGATTATTATTTGGTTTTTCTTTCTCGTTTTCTTGTTGTTTAAAGCTCTTAGCCCCTGCATACGGGGAAGGTATACGAATTGTTTGATTATTATTTGGTTTTTCTTTCTCGTTTTCTTGTTGTTCAAAGCTCTTAGCCCCTGCATACGGGGAAGGTATACGAATTGTTTGATTATTATTTGGTTTTTCTTTCTTGTTTTCTTGTTGTTTAAAGCTCTTAGCCCCTGCATACGGGGAAGGTATACGAATTGTTTGATTATTATTTGGTTTTTCTTTCTCGTTTTCTTGTTGTTCAAAGCTCTTAGCCCGGCCTGCATACGGGGAAGGTATACGAATTGTTTGATTATTATTTGGTTTTTCTTTCTCGTTTTCTTGTTGTTTAAAGCTCTTAGCCCCTGCATACGGGGAAGGTATACGAATTGTTTGATTATTATTTGGTTTTTCTTTCTTGTTTTCTTGTTGTTTAAAGCTCTTAGCCCGGCCTGCATACGGGGAAGGTATACGAATTGTTTGATTATTATTTGGTTTTTCTTTCTTGTTTTCTTGTTGTTTAAAGCTCTTAGCCCGGCCTGCATACGGGGAAGGTATACGAATTGTTTGATTATTATTTGGTTTTTCTTTCTTGTTTTCTTGTTGTTTAAAGCTCTTAGCCCGGCCTGCATACGGGGAAGGTATACGAATTGTTTGATTATTATTTGGTTTTTCTTTCTCGTTTTCTTGTTGTTTAAAGCTCATAGCCCGGCCTGCATACGGGGAAGGTACGTTTGGTAATCACTCCTAAACAAACTTACATCAGCTTCCTATTGTATAAATCATTTTGAGAATCATTTTACTTCAAGTGTGCCTATGGGAAAAGATATCAGGTCTTATGCCCCAACAATTTGAATATGAGAAGCGTTTCTGTCAGAAACAGTTCTCAGAATGTGTATTCCTATTAGAGATTATTCTTTCTGCGTGGACTTATTCACTTCGGTTTTCAGCGATATCTCAAAAACGCGACCACCTGTTGAAGTGAAATTTTGACAAGGTACTTTTATTGTATATATCTACATTTATATAGGAGTAAAATAATCGAACGGTTATTTCCGATAATATGGGGCATGCATGAAAATCAGAAATTATCTACAAAATACATATTTATCAAAGTCTAAACAAATGCCCATGTCTGACCAGTGGACCAGAGTCGGATGTTGAACACCATTTTACAATGTTTATGTGTCTGTACGTTATTAAAAACAAGGGAGTAAATCGGGGGATGGTGGTTGGGAATTTAAAAAAGACAAATTGCGTTGAAAAACAAATAAATGCATAATAATAACTAATTCATTACAAATTTACTGGAACAGATTGAAATAAACAAATTTTAACAGAGCACAATTTACTAAAACTATAACAATATATACACATAATCAAGAAAATATTCTTGAAGATTAGGAAAGTTCAACGGATAACAAATTTTGGGATAGCTACTAATTTGTTTCTCAAACTGAAAAAAAAGGCCTATAGTTATCGTGTACCAAAAACACATTTCTGCTTTGAAATACGTAATTACAAACACATCCCATCTGCAAACCTTGTCTTTAGGGAAATGTATTATCTACCAAACAATCATTGAGTTGAAAAGAAAGTTGGCCAATTTAAAAAATAACCTTTATTTATTTTACATTTAAAAAAACACTTTATTTATTTTACGTGATACGTGACCTTTTACAACTTGGTGCAGATATTTTTACAATATGGTTTTCACGCAATATGACTTTCATTTTTCAATTTGTGTCACTTGTACCTTACAGTGTGATGGGGGCGTTGCAACTGATGAAATGTACAGAGAGCTTTATAATCGCACGACTACTAAGATTATGATACTAGGAGCAGCATGTTCACTAGCCACTGAGCCAACAGCACAAGCTTCTCACTATTGGAATCTTGTTCAGGTAGGATTGGAGATTTAATGTTACGTTTCACGATATGAATCTTTCTCAAGCTAAGAAAAATCCTTAGGTTCTAAGATATAATACTAGGAGCAGCATAGCCACTGAGCCAACAGCACAAGCTTCCCATTACTGGAATCTTGTGCAGGTAGGATTGGAGACTGTTACGTTTCACGGTATGCATCTTTCTCAAGCTAAGCAAATTTTTAGGTTCTAAGATTATTACAAGGAGCAGGGTGTTAGCTTGCCACTGAGCTTTCGGCACAAGCTTGACATTACTGGAATCTTGTGCAGGTAGGATTGGAGACTGTTACGTTTCACGGTATGCATCTTTCTCAAGCTAAGCAATTTGTTTAGGTTCTAAGATATAATACTACTAGGAGCAGGGTGTTCACTAGCCACTGAGCCAACGGCACAAGCTTCCCATTATTGGAATCTTGTTCAAGTAGGATTATTTTGTTTTTATTTTAAATCTTCAGACATAATTCTTTGTTGGCAGGGGCCGTCCAGGGTTAGGTAAGAGTTTTAAAAACTGTCATCAAAGCGATGTGCCCTCCCAGACCCCGCCAACAAATAGCATACATGTAAATAAAAATGGACAAAATAAAAGCATGAATATAAAATAGAGATAATAAAATATTATAGTACAGAACACTACATTAAATTAAAAGGCATGAAACACCGAACTGACACAAATATTAGGGCAAGATAAGGACAATAGACCAAAACTGAACACTCAATTACGTTTGGACGTAACACTTGAAGACTGTTACGTTTCACGGTATGCATCTTTCTCAAGCTGAGCAAATTTTTTAGGTTCTAAGATATAATACTAGGAGCAGGATGTTCATTAACTTTGTAGTAGAGGATTTTATTGGGTCTGACACATCTATGATGACAGTTTTTTAAACTTTTGTCTTGACCCGGACAATTTTTAAAATGTATATATGTACTTTTGTCCGAAGATTTAAAAAAAAAATTAAAAAAATTAGCCACAGAGACACTAGCACAAGCTTCCCATTATTGGAATCTTGTTCAAGTAGGATTATTTTGTTTTTATTTTAAATCTTCAGACATAATTCTTTGTTGGCAGGGGCCGTCCAGGGTAAGGCAAGAGTTTTAAAAACTGTCATCAAAGCGATGTGCCCTCCCAGACCCCGCCAACAAATAGCATACATGTACATAAAAATGGACAAAATAAAAGCATGAATATAAAATAGAGATAATAAAATATTATAGTACAGAACACTACATTAAATTAAAAGGCATGAAACACCGAACTGACACAAATATTAGGGCAAGATAAGGACAATAGACCAAAACTGAACACTCAATTACGTTTGGACGTAACACTTGAAGACTGTTACGTTTCACGGTATGCATCTTTCTCAAGCTGAGCAATTTTTTAGGTTCTAAGATATAATACTAGGAGCAGGATGTTCATTAGCCACAGAGACACTAGCACAAGCTTCCCATTACTGGAATCTTGTTCAGGTAGGATAGGAGATAATACTTCATGCAATGTATCCTGCTGTTACTTACGTTTCACAGATTATGCACCTTTCTCTAACCAAGATCAATCTTTAGGTTTTAAGATGTTCTTCATGTTACCTATGTAATGGTAATGCAGCACCTGTTTCAAGAAAGGACAGACCGTCTATTATTAGCTCATTGCGGTACGTTTTTCCAGTCAATGCTAAACATTAAACGGCCTCATGTTTCGACTCTAAGAAATCTTCTGCTAGGCTCAAAAAGTATTTTGTAAGTAAGTAACAATGCAGCTTAAAAAAATTAATTTGCTCACTGAATTCAATGCAGTAATTAATTTCAAATGCCTTAATGTTTGTGGATGGATGGTGGAGATAACTGGGATTAGTAATTTTATTTGTGGCTTCTTTTCTTTAAGATATCCATATCATCATCACCCTTACTCTCAAATCGGGATTTATTTCCGATGCTTTTCCGCCTTTATCCATCTGAGACTGTTTACAACAGAGTCAAGTTCTCCATGTTTCGTACCTTCAACTGGACCAAAGTGGCTACCCTGCATCAAGCATTTCCAATTTTCTCACTGGTAAATCTATGCTGCTTTTACTTTTATAAGATTGATCTTTAGATAATTGTCTATTTCCCCATGGTGATTTGAATTGCAAAGTCAACTTGTTTCGTCCAGCAGATATTAAAGATTGGTTTATTGCCTGGGGTGAGTGTTAATGCTTTTTGAAATTGATTCTGGTCGACGTATATTTAGCTAAGTTTTACAGAAGTTCCAATCATTTAAACTGTTTTTGTTCACCATGAAGTGTTACAAACTTTTACAGGTGCCATGCACCCATGACTTTAAAAAATAATCTTGCGGTTCATTGTGGTGTCAAAGAAAAACAACAACGCTTTTGTCTTTTTCCCAATTGGACAACAGCGGGACATTGGGAACAATAGACAGTCCACGAGATAAAACAAACACCAGATGAAAGCAGGGTCTGAAATGTAAATGACAGTGTGTTGTTATGAGGATTTCATTACGATTAACAAATACACACTGGCCTGCAACTCTGCAACTTTCAAAATTTGCTATCTTTATAGCCATCGAAAGCATGTACTGTACTGATTTGTATGTTTTATTTCAGCCTCAGACAATGTTTTCCTTTATTTGATGTCAAGATTTCCCCAAACACACTTCCTTGAGTCAGTTATCTACGTATAATTTTGAGCCTGCTCGCGCGGCCCCACGTTGCTGTTTTGTTATGCCGTTACAAAGCACCGTGTTTTGACAAATTTGAGTGTTTCCAAATCACCACAATATTTGCCAATCCAGGTAAATAATAACACATTTCGAGAGGAGCAACTTCCACTTTGCAGAAAAACAAAATTACGAACATTTTGTATCTAACACTAGTAAAGGCAGGAGTTTAGACCCTCAAGGTTTGGACTAAGATTCTGATTGGCTTATATAAGTTTTACTAACCCACCTCCGTTATTAATCAAGAAAACCATGCCATGCTGATGACGTACACAAAGTTTACCTTTCAAGTGCAGACATCCATTATTTAATCAAAATGTGGCAAATAAATTCAAATTGAGAGTTTAAGTTGAATCCCCTTCAGAAATTCTTCCCCTTTGTTGTTCAATAAAGATAAGGATTGAATTCTCTCGTATGCGTTCTCCAAACCTTTTAATGAATTTCCAATTAACTTCAGCCTTGACGATCTTCAAACGTTTATTTTTTTATATTTTTTTTTAATCAAATAGTAAACAGTCTCATTAAATTTCATAAAGCTTTTTTTATTTTTTATTTATCAGATAAATAAAATAAACAAATTAATAATAATGAAAGGCATCTTGTAAAAAGCACTCCACAAGACGACCTCGCGATAACAATGGTTGACACGCTGGCTAATTCCGTTCAGATTCGTCTTTTGTTTCGGGTTGTTTTCTTTAAATTCAGTTAAAATAAGTTTGTAAACTAATAATGCACAACGACATGCCTAAATTTATTTCAGATTACCAGGTTTGGGGGATGACTTAATCAGACACAAAAACGAACAATACAAATTTAGAAGACTTGCAAGACAAGGATGCAATTTTTATTTATTGGAAAGGTTTTGTAATGTGACCAATAATGTTATTTAGTTTTTTAAAACGGCCATTTGTTTCTTGTCAAGAGCTCTATCTGCTAGAATGGAGGTTGCATGATTAATAAAAGAGCAATATACAGTTCGAAAACTTAAAAACTTCGGCCAAATGTATTTGTTTAATCATAGGTTGAACGGCATAACTTGTGTGAATGCTTTGACATTAGTAGCCTATCAGACAGTGATGTTAGCTTGACATTCGCACGAAGTTAAAGTTTTATTTTAAATATTTTTTTTAAAATAATATTCTTATTATTGTAATTTTTTATTATTATTATTGTTTTTTTATTGCGTTTTTATTTTCAGCCAACTGCCGACTTGCTTAGAGATGCAAAACAACTAGGATTTGACATTATCTTATCTGAAAGCTTTGTTAATGATCCCGGAATTGCTGTTGAAAATCTGAAGGTATTTTAGTTTTTTCTATTTTTAAATTTGTTTTTAAGAATTAAAGAAACGCCAAAATTTATAACAAATTATGGGAAAACCAAGCGAGATTGATAAAAACAATCACAAAAGTTCCAAATTGTTATTGTGATGAGATAAACTTCCTCTGAAAACAAAAGTTAACGAAAACATTCAATCATTATTATAATGTAACTATTAAGGTACATTTTTACACTGTATGAGAACAAATCCAGTGTAACATTGCATAGCAAAGTGTAAAACAAATTTTCAAAAAAATTGACGAAAGTATTGCACTAACGATTTGTCTTATAGATCTGATAAACCTAGATCTGTTGTGATACTCAATTAACATTATTGTAAAAGCAAACATGATCTTTGCATCTTAATTATAGAATTCAGGTGCTCGTATAATAACCTGTGGTTTCTTTGGCGACATGGGAAGGAAGGTGTTTTGTGAGATTTACAAGCAGAAGATGTATGGCCCAAAATACGTCTGGATAATAAACGGTTAGTTTAACTGTTTGCAATTCCTTTAAGAGAAGTTGGGTTATTGTGATTTTACGTGCAAAAGACACGGCATGTTTGACAAAGTGGATGAATGTAAACACACTGATAACCATCCCAAGCCCCCCCCCCCTTCACCTGCCCGTAACAACATATCATCGTTTCTTGTAGCATGTAAATTTAACATAGAATCATCACAATTTGAAAATTACCAGTACAATTTCACAAGAGACCTCCTTGCAAGTGACATCACGACCTCATTACAGTCAAAGTTAACACAAATTTATGTTGCGCGTCTACTGCCCGCAAAATGCGCACTGAGTAGCACGCTGTGAAACTGACTGTCAAGAATGGCACGTAACTATAGATTTAGGGTGTGATGATGACGTCAAATGAAATGGGATAGGTCAATTGACATGATGTGCTTTGATTTCTTCTTTGTATCTATCATAAAGGATGGTTGGAGCCAAAGTGGTGGCGGACACCAGATGAAACCATTAGCTGTACTATAGATCAGATGGATGAGGCTGTAGCTTATCATTTTGGATTGTACATCGACAGTTATCCATCGGATAAGAATCGCCGACCATCACTGACTGGATTGGTAATTGTTTGTATTTTAAGAAAAAGTGTTGAAAAGTAAAAGTGCTCTGTATCCAAAAAGGGAGGTATACCTGCAGGTAAATTGTGTCAATACAGGTCGACCAGGCTAAGCCTGATATGCTTATACGTTGTGAATTGGGAAGGTTACAAGCAAAATAATATTTTAAAATGTCTTGATAGTTCACATACGTTTGCATTCGATATTGAAACTTCAAAGAGTGATATTTTGAAACTCCAGCCATATACAATTTTAAAAAAAGTTGCTTGTCATCCCCGCCCGACCAGTAATCCCCCCCCCCCCCCCATCAATGTGTGGGTGCCTGGTTTCATGAGCGCTGCATGCTTCCTCCATGGTGAGTGCAAGACGATGTGGGTTGATGGTGTACCGTACTTTAGTTTCTGATAGACGTAATCTTTGGTAAGTGGTTTACCGACCAATTCATGCAGGAAAATCTGATTACCGAATGCCTCACGCGGTATGTACGCAGGCCTACTTGTGCGTTAAAATAAAAAACTCGGTCTTACATGTCCATAATGTTTTCTGATTTTTTCTGATTTACTTTGATTTACTTTGATGGTGATTCCATCTTTTCCAAACACAAATCCTAAATAAATGTTATATTAATGTTGTCCTGATATATTTCCAATAGACGACGAGCCAATTTGTAGACGAATATGACTCTCTTTGGAAAGTGGGTGATCCGAAGCACTATCCTGGTTACACAGAAAAAACAGTTGTGTATGACTTGGCGTGGACAGCAGCCCTCGCTCTTGACCAAGCTCAACATCATCTTGCAAAATTAGGTAAATGTTTGTTTTACAATTCACAAATATTCATGTTATCAACAAGCTCTGAAACATCGCTATACGCTTGTAGTGTTGACACGAGACGATGCTTGAAGTAAGGACTTCTTCGTGACAGTCTAACAAAAGACAAAGAAACGAAATGAGTAAAAACAAACAAACAAACAAACAAACAACCCAACTAAAAGCAAACAAATAAACAAACAAACAAACAAATAAACACCCCACCTATGAATCAAACGATGATATTATACTTGTATTGTGTAACAACGTGTCTGCATAAAATCTACGAGTTCCTTTACGAATAAAACATAATAACCTCGTATAATAAACTACAGATCCTCCGAGAGCGTTATCAGATTTCGACTATGATGAGGTCACAGGACAGATTTTATTCGATATAACCAGCAACACCTCGTTCGAAGGGGTATCGGTAAGTGAATCTCTCTACAATGATTGTTATATCCATGCAATTAACTGTAAACCATGAAACGATAGTAATTTATTTCTTGGTGTAATTTGTTTAGGGTCCAGTAAAGTTTGATGAATTTGGTGATAGGCTGGGATTACTTCAGATTCTGCAGCTTCAAGGTACACTTTAATGTCAAGATGCAATTAATTTCAATTGTCTTTAAACAAAAATAATGTGAGTGTGTTGCTTGGTTGAATTGACATAGTTATCACTTGCTACTGTTGATGTAGGTGAATCCTTCCTGGCTGTAGGGATTGTTGATCCATTCGATGAAGGATCAGGAAAGGACATTCATTGGGAGAATCGACATACGTTAATCTGGCCTGGTATGTACTGCGAAATAGTCTTAAGTTCGATTTCTTATTATCGTCCATCTTTGAAAAGGTAACCCTCAAATAACAGCCCTTTAACTGAAGGGCCTAAAATATATTATGATTTTGTCATGATTTTCCTCTTCTAAAATCTCCATCCATCTTATCTAGGTGGGGCACCCCCTATTGACTTCATCATCGAGAAAATAGATCGCCAGACGATCACGCTGCCAATTTTTGTCGTGGGAGCCTTATTTGCTTTGGTTGGTATAATACTTGCCTGCTGCTTTTTGGCATTCAACATTCATTTCAGAAAAATACGGTACGTTTGGCCTTCTTCTTCTATTTCATGTTACTGTTAAATGTTATAATTAGTTTATGTTAACAAAGGGAATCGTGCATAACATCAATGTGGTGTGACTAGATTATACTTTTTAATTTGTGGGGGTATGGGGTGTGTCAACAAACAAGTAAATGGCTTTAGTAAAGTAGCCTTATATTTGACACTTCACAGAGAAGATGCATGGTGTATTATACACCTACCAATGAAGTTGGCAGGTCGATAGAACAGACTGGAATTCTGTACACAATGTACTCTACAACAAGTAATAACATTGCAGATATTTAGTGAAAACGACTTAGAGGCAACTCTTATTGTCTTAAAGACAGTTCTAGTTCATAGCACGGCTATAAGATTCTCAGACTTCAGAGATTATTATAACTATTATTATTACAGTGTTATCAAGATGTCAAGCCCAAATATCAATAACTTGATGCTTATTGGTGGTATGTTAGCCTATACATCAATTATCATCAATGGTGTGGATACGACTATTGCGTCAATGGACACGTTTGTTGCTATGTGTAAGGTAATGTACCCTCTCTGTACCCCATCCATGAACACATGTAAGTGCTGATTGCGTTGTATAAAAACAATAAAACGACAAGTTGAGATAAACCTCCTCATTTGACAGCCATCTTAAGAAAAGACTTGCAAATTATTTCACTTCTAAACTTATTCGACACGAGTTTCCTTCTGACATTATTGTTACAGAGCTCTGCATATAAATCTTCTCTGTTAGAAGTAAACATAATGGGATAATCCCATTGCTTGACGGTCATTCGATCCTCTGAGTTTCAATTAATATTTTCCTTAAAGGATACGTCCATATTTGTTATGTGCCTTTAAAAATGTTCATTATTTCGATAAGGCATCTTGCTTTCATGGAATAGCTCTCTCTTTATAAAAGGCCTAAAGCGTGGAACTTTCAATAACAGATCTGTTGCACGTTTTTTGAAGACACATTCTGTTTTTGTTTTTTAGTCGGATTAAAACGCATTCATCTTTAGAAGTACACATTTTAGATTAGAATGGTTTTCGTATTGATCGTTGTGAATTTATGTTTATTGTAGACAAGAACTTGGTGTCTTTCCATTGGGTTCTCTATGGCTTTTGGTTCCATGTTCAGCAAGACGTGGCGAGTACACAAAATCTTCACCGCCAAGACTGCAATGAAAACGGTAATACTTACAACAAGATAACACACTACATAGATGCCCGACGAGAAAAACTTATCTATTTCGTGCATACAGTGAGAACATTTATTTATGGGCTTGGTTTTATTAATTAATTAAAGGCACTGAACACTATTGGTTAGGGTTTACCCTTACTCAAAATAATTGTTAGCATAAAAAATTACTTGTTAACGAGCAACGGAGAGCTGTTGATAGTATAAAACATTGTGAGAAACGACTCCCTCTGAAGTAACGTAGTTTTTGAGAAGAAGGTAATTTCTCACTAAAATAATAAAAGACTTCAGCGAAGCCTTTTATTATTGCCATCTGAAAGCACACAAATTTGTGCAACAAGGGTGTTTTTCTTTCATTATTTTTTTGCAACTTCGATGGCCAATTCAGCCCAAATTTTCACAGGCTTGTTATTTTATGCATTTGTTGGGATACACCAAGTGAGAATACTGGTCTTTGACAATTACCAAAGGTGTCCACAGTGCCTTTAAACAGCAACTTCCATCCATTAATATAGGTGACCATTTATGCTGTGTTTCTTGAAACACTTATACTCAGGGCGCCACCAGTCATAGATAGGCTTGTGGATCTTCGTTCTTCAGTGTTCGTGGTTTCAAAACAGTGATGGCTTTTCTTCTAAATATTGACTAATAGTTTTTTATTAAATTATATGGATTTTCAGGTAGTTAAAGATTCTTGGTTGCTGGTTTGTGTGGTGGTATTGGTTTTTATCGACGTCTTGATTTTAATCTTGTGGGAAGTTATTGATCCCGTTCATGTGAGAGAGCAGACAGGATCTAAAGAGGTATTGGTAATGATTTAGAAGAAAATGAACACAAAAACTTACAAACAAACACCCTATAACGCCTCAACGAACACCTCAACAAACAAACAATTACAGAAAGAGTTGTTATTTACGAGACGTTTGAAACCAGACAGTCTTTCATTTTTCGTTGGTAGAGAACAAGTATGTACACAAAGTAATCCTCGAAAAAAGGAAATTTAGAAAAATCAAAATATTTTCGATAACGAAAGAATCCTATCCTAAATATTGATACAAATAAACTATGTTATCATTTTGTATTATTATTATTGGTTTATTGAAATCATTAAAAATACATTTTCCATCACGGCCAAGGGACGAATTAGGGAAAACAAAATAACAAAGAAAAACAGAAGGTAATTTATTTGTTTAATTTGTATGTATAGGTTGATGAAGACAATGATGACATTGTGTACATACCAATCCGCATGATGTGTGAGTCATCCAATCAAATCTATTTCATTGGAACATTCTACGTCATCAATGGATTACTTCTAGTATTTGGAGCTTTCTTGGCCTGGGAGACTAGAAAAGTATCCATCCCAGCACTCAATGATTCTAAGTACATTGGTAATCAATATTATGTTATTGTCCTTTGTTTTTTTAAATGATATTCTGATCATATCTGACAAGTAATTATTTCACCTTTTTTTTAAGAGTATTTTTGTCTCAATTTGTTTTTCATAAGAAATTAAACTTACTGGTATAAATATTCTACGTATATTTCGACTTACTTTATGTTTTTTTTCTTGAGGTGTTTGTGTGTACAACGTCTTGATCCTGTCCTTTGTTGGGGCATTGGTATCTTTTGTAGTGGAGGAACCTAACGCACACTATGCATTAGTTGCTACTCTGGTATGGCTTGCCACCACTCTGACACTGTGTGTAGTATTCGTCCCCAAGGTAATGTAGATTTCTTACCTCAATTTCAAATACAATTATCGGACGTCATATAAGTCTCAACTTTTAACCCATTGACTGATGAAATGTTCACAGCTTGGTTTTTCCTGTTGGTATTTTCCCTGCATGCCGTATGAAGCATTTTATTCCCCCTTAATAGGTATTATTTTCTCGTGAAAGGTAGAATATTGGTTGAATTAGAAGCCTAATTAAGAAGATTGACCAATAAAAAGGGACAGTGCAACAAAATATGCAAAAATGTTCTTAACTATTATGCTACAACTAGTTAATCATAAGTACCAAGCAAATGTTACTATCTGATTGGATGGAACAGATAATCCATGAGAATGTTCAGGTATGGTAAATTCATTTTCTAAATATAGAAAAGCTAATGTTTTGCATACTGCTTTCAGATAAAAATGAGGAACGACGTTCGACCTACACAGAACACGATGATCACTGGTGTATCAACACAGAACACAAACACAGAAGACTCTCAAAAAGAGCTTCAATTGTTGCGTCATGAAAACAACCAATTGAAGAAAAAGTGTTCGGTAAGTTTTTATTGGGGTTTTAATTCTACAGTGACTCGAAAAAAAGTTTATTAATAGAATGGGTTCATTTTCACTTTGAAGTCCAACTTTTAACCCATTAATTCTTGCTTGCTGAAGTCGCTTTATAATTATAGATTCGCTAAAATAAAGTTGGATCCTACCCATTATTTAAAACCATGATACAATGAGATCGTAACCAATTACACTTTGCTTTGTATCGTCTGGGTTACGAGATTAATAGGTAACAAGTAACGCTTATAAATGCTTTGCACCTAGTAAGAACTAACTAATTTCAAAATCCAGAATTGTCAATCTTTGCAGGATCAAGAGGAAGAACTTACAAAGGCAAAGGCACCAAGTACATCAACTGGTTGAGATAAAGAGTAGAGGGCGCTACGTACACATTCTGACTTAACACAAACATTCCCGCATAATGTAAAATTTACAGTGTTATAATCTGATTAGATTGATATAATCTCTTGTGAATGTGTATCTATACTAAATTTTAATTGTAATGAAAGTCGAGATTAATTGACGACAAAAGCAGAATGTGATAAATTGCATTGATTTCTAAAGTGTAAACGTGCTTGAGTGTATAATTTTGTGAATGTTGGATCATTTATCAAATTTGCTTATTTCCAAGTTTTGCTATCAGAAAGTTGTAATTGTAGTTTTAATTGGCCAAATATGTAATCTTAAAGCACGTATAGGCATAGCCATTTCACTATACCTTGATGTTCGAATTCAATTAATTTAAAATACAATTACATTATTTCTGCACACATAAATGACAGTAAGCCAAATGACTATAAATATTGTGTTTACTAAATGACAATATAGAGGTAGTGGCCGAGCTAGACGCTGCCTTGGAGCACTGGTCTACTGATTGTATAATAAGGATGCACAAGATAACTCCAATCTAACTTCATTAATGGGTTTAACGGTTTATTCCTTTCCTGTTCTCAGGAAGAAACATACTAAACAGGGTAAGATTAAAACCCCAAGCAACAGCTACAAAAAAGATACAATCATATTCTGAATGTATACATAAAAACATTACCACTAGTAGCATCCATAGTACATACCATTACACAATGTATAATACATTGGAAACTTCATATAAAAAAGTTATTGACCAATTCCCACAGTAAATTGATATAGGGAACAACTGCAATATCAAAATGAGATAAGGGAACAACTGCAATATCAAAATGAGATAAGGGAACAACTGCAATATCAAAATGAGATAAGGGAACAACTGCAATATCAAAATGAGATAGACTTACAATAGAAATGTCGATGTTGTCTAAAGAATACTATACTAAAGAGTTCTTACATGCCAATCAGTCTTGATAACGGCAAATAAACACAACAAATGTTGACAGAAATTCGAGTATGCTCTTGACATCGCAAAGCTAAAGGCTGAAGGCTATTTACCACAACAATATAAAGATTAAAACAAAAGATATCAAATAAAAATATAAAATGAGCGACAAAACCGTATTAAATGAAAATAATAGAATACCAGATTTGTTAGTGATGCATATAAAATAATTTTAACAACAGATAAATTAAAATGTCATTGTAAACAAGTTAAAAGCAGAGATTGCACTATCACATCTATATATGGATATATATTTCAAGTAGTAGGAATGTTTTTTGGATTTTGAAAATTCTTGAGTTTTATCATATTTAAAATTTGTAAAGGATGGAAATAAGCACGATGTATTTAGAATTGACATAACTAATTGGTTGCAGTATTTTAACCGTAGATCAGTCTGTAGCAGAAGCAAAAGTCAGACAAATTTTCTCTCTTCGATTCTTTAATAACCTCATACGGAACAATGGTGAGAAGTCAATCAGAAATGTTTACTCTTGCTAAGATTGTTCAGGTTTGACACACCTTCAAGTCGTATAGATGTTTATATTGTGGGACGGTCTGTTAAACAAGTGGATAGCTAAATCCATGTATAATCTGTGGCTTGTTTTCCCGGGTGTTCTTTCATGTCGTTAAAAAATATGTCACTGTAATTTTTTCTAACACTGTGTAATTGATCACAAAATATTAAAAAACCAAGACGAGTAAATAAACAAAAAATATTTGTGCACACCACACAACAGACTTTGAGAATATAAATGGTGTCTGAAGGTTTGCATGGTGTGGAAATAAGAAGTAACTATAAATAAATAAATAGTGAACTTGTATTAAAACTCTTTGTGGGAGTGTTGGCTCTGAAAAGAGCCGGTTTGGTCTCGACGTTTCGAGCAGTGTTGTACCCGCAAGTTCACTATTTATTTATTCATAGTTACTTCAGACTTTGAGAATGTTTTCATTAATTAGAAAACATATTTGTAAATTAATGCTATAAAGTAAGTCTGCTCAAGTGATAACTATATTTCATATGTATATTCTGTCTGTAATATTTAGTGTTATAATTTTTAGTTGGAATCGTTTTATGTGGAAAATTAAACAACAAAGTCAAAGACCAAACTATAGATTATTGAACTTGATAATACAACTAAGGTATTCCATGACAGTTGATTGATTATAAAACTGATTATTGAACTCGATAACGAATGTATTTCATGACAAATGATTGATCATCAAACTATCAATTGTTGAACTCGATAGCGAAGGTACTTCATTACAGTTGATTGGTGAGATTATTGAACTCAATAACGAAGATGATGACGTCATCGGGTATCAAATTACACTAAATCAAAGTTTAATACTTGAAAAAGAAACATAACTCATGAACCACTGAATGGATGACATCCTCAGGTGTGTGTCGTCTTGATACTAAGGTGCAGTTGTCTGATGAGTTTCAATGTTCAATTCAATCTCAATCTTGAGTTATTCCGTAGATAATCTCGAAAGTTTTTTTTGGAAGGAAAAAAACGAAAGCAAACTTCGACCTAGGGTAACGACCCGGAAGTTAAGGTCATACAATTTTGACGTTAACTTTTCAAATGTTGCCCCAGCCTTGGTCTATCAGATGCCAAACTATGAACATCAAAAATTTCATATTCAGTGAGAAAAGCAAATGGTAATTTTCACCTTTCAAAACCTTGTAATTCGACACCTGATGAGGTCATCATGACGTAATTCTTCGCGTGCCGTCCTCATATTAATGTTCAAGTGTATGCCAAGTTTCAAGTTTGTACAACTTTTACTTTTTGAGAAATCTGCAAGAGAAGGTTCAGGGAAAAGAAGAAGAGGAAGAAACTAGAGATTCAGTTTTTGTTAATTACAAAAACAAGGTGTTCGTGGAGAGTGATTGAATTAGTAGGTAACGACATACTTTATCAATCCAATGCCTGGTTCAGGAGTTATGAATCTTTTAAAATTTAAACATCATCAGTTTTCAGTTTGGACCGAAAGTCAAGGTCAAAAAGAGTCACAGTTTGTGTAGCGCGTGATTAGTTTATGAAGACCTTTTAGATGATGTATGGATTGTAAAACTCCAATTTGTGGTTCAACAGTAATGATTTTTTTCAATTTTAAAGTTTCAACTTCCGGAAGTCGATGTCAATTGAGGTCAGACTTTATAGCGTTGGTTCAGTTATATACAAAAGCTTTATCTGACGACGTACACACAAAAGAAATGTAGTTCAGGAGTTATGATTTTTTCACATATTAAATTCCATCTTCCTGTTTGAACCGGAAGTCAAGGTCAAATTGGGTCAAATTTTGTGTATCGTTTCTTAAACAAACTTTTCGAATGATGTATAGATTGTAAAAATCCGATATGTTGTTCAGAAGTTATGATCGTTTTCTCAAATAGAAAAAGGTTGACTTCCGGTTTGAACCGGAAGGCAGAACCAATAGAGGTCACGCTTGGTAGCGTTGGTGAAGTCTTTGAAGTCCTTTCTGATGATGTATAGACATACAAATCAAATATGTGGTTCAGGATTTATGATTTTTAAAACATTAAAAAGCAACTTCCGACTTTAACCGGAAGTCAAGGTCAAACGGGGTCACATAATGTGGAGCGCATGACTAGTTTATTACGACCTTTCAGGTGATGTATGAATTGTTAAAATCCAATGTTTGGTTCAGCAGTTATGAATTTTTCAAATATAAGATGGACCACCTCTGGGATGCAATGCGAAATATATTCCTAAATGAACCTACTTCTAAGGTTCAACTCAATTTCTTTTTTGAGTTAAACGACGGAGAAGAGTTGAGCGGAAGAAGAAGATTCGAAAGAAGAAAAAAAACGGAACAAAAACAAGAGGTGTTCGTGCTCATATTGCACGAACACCTAAAAAACAAAAAACTTAACAATAACAATAGGTTTTCGGCTGCTAGCCGAACACCTAAAAAACAAAACAGAACAAATAACAAGAGGTGTTCGTGCTCATATTGCACGAACACCTAATAAGTATTTCTATAATTATAACTCATCTAAGTATGTGGCTTGAAGTTCAACCCCAGTCAGTAATGTACTCTCTGATAATTATCTTATTATTTTTTTTATTTTTTTTTCAGGAAATAAGGGCTTGAAAACTTGCAAACCCCATTTGAGAAGCTACGAATAAAAGAAAAACATATTTTGGGCGGTCAAGTTTACACACAAAAGATTTTCTCTCCCAAACTGCCAAAGACAACATTTGCTAACTGAGGTGTGAACCACCATTTTTTTAGATTTAACATAACTTTATTCCTGTAAATTAACTATTTTGCTTGGAAGAAAAATAAAATAAACTTAGCACTTGATTCAAAACCGTTTTTGTTTCACAATGATTGCCAGCTTACAATTTATTGTAAACAATAACACGTTTAAAATCCTATCAAGTTACAAAAAATTGCCGTCACCATTCTGGATCTACAGGGTGCACACAACTAAATCAACTCTCATTGGTTTTAGTGGGAATTGCTAAAATTAATATTAATAAATACACCAAAAATACTTAGAAGTCTCACAGCTTTTCACAGTAAAGAGACAATTATTAAATGACTCTTGAACTTTTATTTTCTGCTCAACAGTCAATTTGATATGGATAGTTCCAAGGCCCGTCGAGTTAATCCCCCTCAAAAGAAAAACACCCATGCACCGATTTTATTTTACAACCGTCCGAGCATCAATCTTGAAAAGTTTCCCTACACCTCTCGACAAATAGAACAAATTTTTTAAGGGCCTATGTCATCCAAAATACCTCAAGTTCGAAGTCACAATTGGGCAACATGTTTGAATGTATCCCCAAATAAAAGTCGGATAAAACAGCTAATAAACTGTAATAAACTAGCTAATAAACATAGCTAATGTGCTGTATTGTTATATGTGTCCCATCACCCAATCAGAGAAGCAAAGGCTAAATATTTTACAATATTTTTAATATATCTACGACTCAGTCTCTATAAATAAAAAAAAAAACATATATATTATAAATAATTACGACAACAAATTTTCAATTTATCCAGCTATGTTCTAAAACATTCCAACTTGGGGCCAATTTGCTCAAAGTATGCTAGTGCATGATTTTCGACAATTACTATTGTTTTAACAAAGACTATATAGGCTGGCAAATAAACAACATTGGTCATTGTTGAGCGTGATGAGTCCTTATCCCTCATTAGTGTTTCTGTTTGTTGTCCAAAAACGTGATTCAATCTAATTAGAATTGAAGCAAACACAGGTATATAAAAATGGCAAAGAAAGAGTTGTATGCCCACCCGCCCCCACCCACCCTTTTTCTAACGACCGATATAACGCAATTGGTCTATAACTCTTGTAATTCAACGCAAGCAGTTATCAATGTTCACAGACATTGTGCTGTTTGATTTTGTATTGTTCACCAGAAGAATATGAAATCTGATTATTGGGAACAGAGCTAAGACTTGACGCTTGGGGACTCAATAATCAAGTTGAGATAGAAGGCCACCATTCAATTTCCAAATCATGAGGGTATCCCAAAAGCTATAATAGTTATTGCGAGTACTTCAAAGACGCCGCACCATATCTAGACTTACTATTGCTAACAAAGAAAACCATTCGTTTGCAACCAAGGGAAAAGACAACTCGGCAAAATCAGACTCTAAATTATAATCTCATCAAACAAAGACTGCTACCGTTGCTCCTTGTATCCGAGAACAATACCAATCTGGAACTTATTCCCACCACAAGTTAAATCAGCCCCTGACGCCTATAATTTTAAGTCATTCCTTGATTTTTTTTTTTTAAGTAGGCCTAAGAGCCTGCATGCATGAGGGTCTGCACGTTTATAGCCCAGTGGTGGCGGTTTGTGCAGTAAAGACAAGATAAGACAAGACAAGACAAGAGTTCGTCCATAAAGTCATGGCAGCTAAAACAGTGATGCCAGCTTTCTGGCTCTTAGTCATTGCTGTAGTCTATGGTGAATGCGCTTTAAATACAACTAAACTTTACCTTATGGGTCTGTATCCTTACGGAGGCACAACATTTCCAGGTGGAAAGGCCATCGCTTTGGCCACTGAGATTGCCTTCCGACATATTAATGCAAATCCAAACATACTGACGGACTACGAGCTTGTATTGGTCCCTACAGATGCTGCGGTAAGTTCGTCTTGTTTGTTATAAGTATGTGACACATTGGGTTATCCCCTCCCCCCTCTCCCGTCCCCCTCTCCCCTCCCCCTCTCCCCTCCCCCTCTCCCCTCCCCCTCTCCCCTCCCCCTCTCCCCTCCCCCTCTCCCCTCCCCTCTCCCCTCCCCTCTATCTCTCCCCTCCCTCTATCTCTCTCTGGCGAATTATTTTCTCAAGCCGGTGAACCAAAAGTAGTTATTAGGTGTAGATTAATGGTAGGATTTATGATGTACCAATAGTCTGGACGTAAGACATCAACTTTTTTTATTTGTGTAATCAACTTGTGTTTTCTACTTATGTCATAAAAGCTGTCATTATTCACAGTGCAAACGATGACAACAATATTTTTCGCAGTATTATTCTCAAACACCCTTCAAATCTATATCAAAAACATAATTCTACATATATACTTCAAAACTTACTGAGTGGTACCATAATTCGAAATTACCACCATTAATTTATCAACATAAAATGTTCTGTTTTTCATTCATGGCTTTTCTTATTGCTCTGCTATTTTACTTGTTACTGTAAAAATAAATACAGGACTTTTAGGCTAATATATAGTTATTCGATTCAATTCAGTTATTCGATTCAATAAACATTTATTTTCTCGTTGGTCGTTACAAAAACATGTACAGGTTATAATAATGTCACATAATAAACAAAACAAAATAAAATTCCAACTACCCGATGTAAATACAGCATTATACTGTACATGTATAGCCAACGTGTAGGGAAAAAAGTGAAGCAGAGTGCTTTTATGCCTTTCCCTATAGACAGACAATGACTTGGGCAAAACAAGGACAACAACAAAACAATATAATACTGATAAGGCTACCTTGTCTAAATAATTCAATATAATCAAGTCACCTGGAACTTTCGAAAATGCTTCTTTTTATTTGTTAGACTCTCCAAACCTAAGACACCAAAACGAATTGTTTGATTATTATTTTGTTTTTCTTTCTTGTTTTCTTTTTGTTTAAAGCTCTTAACTCCTGCATACGGGGAAGGTATACGTTTGGTAATCACTCCTAAAATTAAAAGCAATACAAACTTACTGCGTTACAAGTACATCAGCTTTCAATTGTATAAAGCATTTTGAGAAAGAATGTTATTATTTAAAATAATTATCTTACAAGGTCAAAAAGATTTTTTTGAAAAATGACATTTGAGGTTGTAAAATGTCCATATTTCCAAGAATAGGCCCTATGCCCTATGGAAAAAGGTATCAGGTCTTATGCCCCAACAATTTGAATATGAGAAGCGTTCTGTCAGAAACAGTTCTCAGAATGTGTATTCCTATTAGAGATTATTCTTTCTGCGTGGACTTATTCACTTCGGTTTTCAGCGATATCTCAAAAACGCGACCACCTGTTGAAGTGAAATTTTGACAAGGTACTTTTATTGTATATATCTACATTTATATAGGAGTAAAATAATCGAACGGTTATTTCCGATAATATGGGGCATGCATGAAAATCAGATATTATCTACAAAATACATATTTATCAAAGTCTAAACAAATGCCCATGTCTGACCAGTGGACCAGAGTCGGATGTTGAACACCATTCTACAATGGTTATGTGTCTGTACGTTATTAAAAACAAGGGAGTAAATCGGGGGATGGTGGTTGGGAATTCAAAAAAGACAAATTGCGTTGAAAAACAGATTGAAATAAACAAGTTTTAACAGAGCACAATTTACTAAAACTATAACAATATATACACATAATCAAGAAAATGTTCTTGAAGATTAGGAAAGTTCAACGGATAACAAATTTTGGGATAGCTACTAATTTGTTCTCAAACTGAAAAAAGGCCTATAGTTATCGTGTACCAAAAACACATTTCTGCTTTGAAATACGTAATTACAAACACATCCCATCTGCAAACCTTGTCTTTAGGGAAATGTATTATCTACCAAACAATCATTGAGTTGAAAAGAAAGTTGGCCAATTTAAAAAATAACCTTCATTTATTTTACATTTAAAAAAACACTTTATTTATTTTACGTGATACGTGACCTTTTACAACTTGGTGCAGATATTTTTACAATATGGTTTTAACGCAATATGACTTTCATTTTTCAATTTGTGTCACTTGTACTTTACAGTGTGATGGGGGCGTTGCAACTAATGAAATGTACAGAGAGCTTTATAATCGCACGACTACTAAGATTATGATACTAGGAGCAGCATGTTCACTAGCCACTGAGCCAACAGCACAAGCTTCTCACTATTGGAATCTTGTTCAGGTAGGATTGGAGATTTAATGTTACGTTTCACGGTATGAATCTTTCTCAAGCTAAGAAAAATCCTTAGGTTCTAAGTAATAATACTAGGAGCAGCATAGCCACTGAGCCAACAGCACAAGCTTCCCATTACTGGAATCTTGTGCAGGTAGGATTGGAGACTGTTACGTTTCACGGTATGCATCTTTCTCAAGCTAAGCAAATTTTTAGGTTCTAAGATATATTACAAGGAGCAGGGTGTTAGCTTGCCACTGAGCTTTCGGCACAAGCTTCACATTACTGGAATCTTGTGCAGGTAGGATTGGAGACTGTTACGTTTCACGGTATGCACCCTTCTCAAGCTAAGCAATTTGTTTAGGTTCTAAGATATAATACTAGGAGCAGGGTGTTCACTAGCCACTGTGCCAACAGCACAAGCTTCCCATTATTGGAATCTTGTTCAAGTAGGATTATTTTGTTTTTATTTTAAATCTTCAGACATAATTCTTTGTTGGCAGGGGCCGTCCAGGGTAAGGCAAGAGTTTTAAAAACTGTCATCAAAGCGATGTGCCCTCCCAGACCCCGCCAACAAATAGCATACATGTACATAAAAATGGACAAAATAAAAGCATGAATATAAAATAGAGATAATAAAATATTATAGTACAGAACACTACATTAAATTAAAAGGCATGAAACACCGAACTGACACAAATATTAGGGCAAGATAAGGACAATAGACCAAAACTGAACACTCAATTACCTTTGGACGTAACATTTGAAGACTGTTACGTTTCACGGTATGCATCTTTCTCAAGCTGAGCAAATTTTTTAGGTTCTAAGATATAATACTAGGAGCAGGATGTTCATTAGCCACAGAGACACTAGCACAAGCTTCCCATTACTGGAATCTTGTTCAGGTAGGATAGGAGATGATACTTATTACATTACATTTATTTCAATGTTGCCAAAAAAAGATACATTTGTGTATATCGTTAAGGTAAAGGTACATGATAATGAATATATAATGGCAAACCAGAGAAGTAACAAAGACAATAACAATTTACACAAAAGTTAAATAAATAATCACAAACAGGACAACATTTAGGCATAGGGTGAAGCAAAGCTTTTGTTCCCGTACCTACGGACAGACAAACAACAAACAAACACACCAACACTGAACTTACATAAGACAAAACATCATCCGGAAATATGTCATACCTATTCTTTCATTACTGCTTTTAATTTTTTGGCAAAATTTGACAAAGTAAGTGCAGATTTTAACGAATCACTGAGACTATTCCAATAGTTAGTACCACATTGGACAGGACTATTTCTAAATAATGATGTTCTATTGAAACGGACATAAAGATTTTTCTTACGGGTACTACGAATATCATACGAATGAATATTTGAGGTTAAGGTGAAGAAAGAGTTAAAACAAGAGGGCAATGCATTATGGTTGTATTTATACATAAATTTTCCTAAATTAAGGTAATACAGGTCATTGAATTTTAGAAGTTTAAATTGTTGAAAAAGTGGAGCTGAATGATCACGATAACCAGCATTGGAAATGATGCGAACAGCCCGCTTTTGTAAAGTAAATAGTCTCTTACATTGAGTTGAGGAACCACCCCATATGAGGATGCAATAGTTTAAGTACGGCAGAACAAAAGAGTTATAGATGGTCAATAAAATATTACTAGGTAGGAAAAACTTTAAACGATTCATTATACCCACATTTTTTGATACTTTACTTGATACATCATTGATATGATATTTCCAAGTTAAATGTTCATCAATATATATACCTAAGAATTTCGTGACTTTCACTTGATTCAAACTGATACCATTTAGAACTAAAGGAAAAGATTGAGTATATTTATATTGATTTGCACAAAAATATAACATAATTAGATTTTAGCACATTAATACATAACTTATTGGCTAAAAGCCAAGTACTTATTTTTTCAAGTTCCAAATTAAGGTTCTGAATCGCGGCATCTGCAAATAAGCAAAATGAAATAATATCAGATGAGTTACAGATGTCATTGATATAAATAATAAAAAGCAAGGGACCTAACATAGAACCTTGTGGAACTCCACAGGAAATAAGTTGATCAATAGAATTGACAGCATTATACGAAACAAGTTGTTTTCTATTTGATAAGTAACTCTTGAACAAGTCCAAGGCTATTCCACGGATACCATAGTGTTCTAATTTACGAAGCAAAATTTCATGATTAACCGTGTCGAAAGCCTTGGACAAGTCCAAAAATATACCAACAGAGATGTTCTTATCATCTATAGCTTGTGATAATTTATTGACTACATACGAAATAGCGAGGTCAGTAGAGCGATTTTTTCTAAATCCAAATTGCAAGTCAGACAGAATATTGTGTTTGTTTATAAAAGAGATTAGTCTAGAATAAATTAACTTTTCAAAAGTTTTTGAGAATAAAGATACTACTGTGATGGGTCTATAGTTTTTAATATCATGCTTATTGCCCTTTTTATGTATTGGTGTAACTTTGCCTATTTTTAACCCGTCAGGAAAAATTCCTAACGCTAAAGACATATTGAAAAGCTCAGCTAACGGCTTCGCTAATGAGTAACTAGCCTGTTTAATAACAAAAGAATTTAAACCGTCACAGCCTGACGCTTTACCATGAGGAATTTTGTTAAGAATATCCACTATTTCCTCTTGCGTAATGGGCGTCAAGAAAAGAGAATGTGAACATCTGTTATTCAGAAAAGATTCAAACGCTGTATTACATAATGGGAGGTTACTGGCAAGCAATGTATCCTGCTGTTACTTACGTTTCACAGATTATGCACCTTTCTCAAACCAAGATAAATCTTTAGGTTTTAAGATGTTCTTCATGTTACCTATGTAATGGTAATGCAGCACCTGTTTCAAGAAAGGACAGACCGTCTATTATTAGCTCATTGCGGTACGTTTTTCCAGTCAATGCTAAACATTAAACGGCCTCATGTTTCGACTCTAAGAAATCTTCTGCTATAGGCTCAAAAAGTATTTTGTAAGTAAGTAACAATGCAGCTAAACAAAATTAATTTGCTCACTGAATTCAATGCAGTAATTAATTTCAAATGCCTTAATGTTTGTGGATGGATGGTGGAGATAACTGTGATTAGTAATTTTATTTGTGGCTTCTTTTCTTTAAGATATCCATATCATCATCACCCTT
Organism: Leptasterias polaris; assembly: GCA_037783415.1. Classification (NCBI taxonomy): domain Eukaryota; kingdom Metazoa; phylum Echinodermata; class Asteroidea; order Forcipulatida; family Asteriidae; genus Leptasterias; species Leptasterias polaris. The sequence goes on along the minus strand of JAZGTN010000274.1, from coordinate 114,777 downwards.
ACTCTCAAATCGGGATTTATTTCCGATGCTTTTCCGCCTTTATCCATCTGAGACTGTTTACAACAGAGTCAAGTTCTCCATGTTTCGTACCTTCAACTGGACCAAAGTGGCTACCCTGCATCAAACATTTCCAATTTTCTCACTGGTAAATCTATGCTGCTTTTACTTTTATAAGATTGATCTTTAGATAATTGTCTATTTCCCCATGGTGATTTGAATTGCAAAGTCAACTTGTTTCGTCCAGCAGTTATTAAAGATTGATTTATTGCCTGGGGTGAGTGTTAATGCTTTTTGAAATTGATTCTGGTCGACGTATATTTAGCTAAGTTTTACAGAAGTTCCAATCATTTAAACTGTTTTTGTTCACCATGAAGTATTACAAACTTTTACAGGTGCCATGCACCCATGACTTTAAAAAATAATCTTGCGGTTCATTGTGGTGTCAAAGAAAAACAACAACGCTTTTGTCTTTTTCCCAATTGGACAACAGCGGGACATTGGGAACAATAGACAGTCCACGAGATAAAACAAACACCAGATGAAAGCAGGGTCTGAAATGTAAATGACAGTGTGTTGTTATGAGGATTTCATTACGATTAACAAATACACACTGGCCTGCAACTCTGCAACTTTCAAAATCGGCTATCTTTATAGCCATCGAAAGCATGTACTGTACTGATTTGTATGTTTTATTTCAGCCTCAGACAATGTTTTCCTTTATTTGATGTCAAGATTTCCCCAAACACACTTCCTTGAGTCAGTTATCTACGTATAATTTTGAGCCTGCTCGCGCGGCCCCACGTTGCTGTTTTGTTATGCCGTTACAAAGCAGCGTGTTTTGACAAATTTGAGTGTTCCAAATCACCACAATATTTGCCAATCCATGTAAATAATAACACATTTCGTGAGGAGCAACTTCCACTTTGCAGAAAAACAAAATTACGAACATTTTGTATCTAACACTGGTAAAGGCAGGAATTTAGATCCTAGGGGTTTGGACTAAGATTCTGATTGGCTTATATAAGTTTTACTAACCCACCTCCGTTATTAATCAAGAAAACCATGCCATGCTGATGACGTACATAAAGTTTACCTTTCAAGTGCAGACATCCATTATTTAATCAAAATGTGGCAAATAAATTCAAATTGAGAGTTTAAGTTGAATCCCCTTCAGAAATTCTTCCCCTTTGTTGTTCAATAAAGATAAGGATTGAATTCTCTTGTATGCGTTCTCCAAACCTTTTAATGAATTTCCAATTAACTTCAGCCTTGACGATCTTCAAACGTTTATTTTTTTTATATTGTTTTTTAATCAAATAGTAAACAATCTCATTAAATTTCATAAAGCTTTTTTTTTTAAAATTATCAGATAAATAAAATAAACAAATTAATAATAATGAAAGGCATCTTGTAAAAAGCACTCCACAAGACGACCTCGCGATAACAATGGTTGACACGCTGGCTAATTCCGTTCAGATTCGTCTTTTGTTTCGGGTTGTTTTCTTTAAATTCAGTTAAAATAAGTTTGTAAACTAATAATGCACAACGACATGCATAAATTTATTTCCGATTACCAGGTTTGGGGGATGACTTAATCAGACACAAAAACGAACAATACAAATTTAGAAGACTTGCAAGACAAGGATGCAATTTTTATTTATTGGAAAGGTTTTGTAATGTGACCAATAATGTTGTTTAGTTTTTTTAAACGGCCATTTGTTTCTTATCAAGAGCTCTATCTGCTAGAATGGAGGTTGCATGATTAATAAAAGAGCTATATACAGTTCGAAAACTTAAAAACTTCGGCCAAATGTATTTGTTTAATCATAGGTTGAACGGCATAACTTGTGTGAATGCTTTGACATTAGTAGCCTATCAGACAGTGATGTTAGCTTGACATTCGCACGAAGTTAAAGTTTTATTTTAAATATTAGGCCTACTGTTATTTTTTTTCAACTAATTTTTTTTATAATAATATTCTTATTATTGTTATTTTTTTATTATTATTATTGTTTTTTTATTGCGTTTTTATTTTCAGCCAACTGCCGACTTGCTTAGAGATGCAAAACAACTAGGATTTGACATTATCTTATCTGAAAGCTTTGTTAATGATCCTGGAATTGCTGTTGAAAATCTGAAGGTATTTCTTTGTTTTGTATTTTTAAATTTGTTTTTAAGAATTAAAGAAACGCCAAAATTTATAACAAATTATGGGAAAACCAAGCGAGATTGATAAAACAATCACATTCATCAAAAGTTCCAAATTGTTATTGTGATGAGATAAACTTCCTCTGAAAACAAAAGTTAACGAAAACATTCAATCATATAATTAACTATTAAGGTACATTTTTACACTGTATGAGAACAAATCCAGTGTAACATTGCATAGCAAAGTGTAAAACAAATTTTCTAAAAAATTGACGAAAGTATTGCACTAACGATTTGTCTTATAGATCTGATAAACCTAGATCTGTTGTGATACTCAATTAACATTATTGTAAAAGCAAACATGATCTTTGCGTCTTAATAGAATTCAGGTGCTCGTATAATAACCTGTGGTTTCTATGGCGACATGGGAAGGAAGGTGTTTTGTGAGATTTACAAGCAGAAGATGTATGGCCCAAAATACGTCTGGATAATAAACGGTTAGTTTAACTGTTTGCAATTCCTTTAAGAGAAGTTGGGTTATTGTGATTTTACGTGCAAAAGACACGGCATGTTTGACAAAGTGGATGAATGTAAACACACTGATAACCATCCCAAGCCCCCCCCCCCCCCTTCACCTGCCCGTAACAACATATCATCGTTTCTTGTAGCATGTAAATTGAATATAGAATCATCACAATTTGAAAATTACCAGTACAATTTCACAAGAGACCTCCTTGCAAGTGACATCACGACCTCATTACAGTCAAAGTTAACACAAATTATGTTGCGCGTCTACTGCCCGCAAAATGCGCACTGCGTATTGTAACGGATTCTCCCGGCGGGGTCGCCGGGTACCACGGGACTTAGGCCTCTACGACGAGCGGTAACCGCAGAGACCTGAGGGGCGGACTCGTTTTGGGGGAAGTCTACCTCCTGGCGCCTAAGTCGATCACCACGCACACACCACACACCACACACCATACAGGGGCTGACACTTAAATGATTATGCACCTTAATTACACCGATCATATACCTTGTCTGGGCTGGTTTATTAGATTATTAACTGTTTCCTGAATAGGTGTTCCTAGGCGTTGATTGGAGGTTCCTAATTAGGTGTTCATAGGCGTTGATTAGAGGTTCCTTATTAGGTGGTTATATAATACAGGTGTATTAACTATCTGTTGATCCGTTTGTAATTGTAACTAACAATATCTCAGCGGGGATTTATCTCAATCAAGAATCACTGAATTAATCTAGTAATTAATCAAACGGACATCGGGACTGATTACACATGAGGTGCAGCTACTCACCCTCGCAGCATCCGGCCTGCAGCGTCCCCGAAGCCCAACCAGCAACAGCCAACGCTCAGAGCATGCCCGCAACACAACCAGCACGAGCACAGCGCTCGAGAGAAGTTCGGGAAAGAGAGCGCGCAGCACACGTGCGACGCGCTTTTATACCACCCACGCAGGGTACCAGCCAGCATGCTGATGCACGGACCGCAGCCCGCGCACCAGCGCCCAGCAACTCTGCAGCACGCAATCAATATTTCGTTACAGTATATAGCACGCTGTGAAACTGACTGTCAAGAATGGCACGTAACTATAGATTTAGGGTGTGATGATGACGTCAAATGAACTGAATTGGGTCAATAATTGACATAAGGTGCTTTGATTTCTTCTTTGTATTTATCATAAAGGATGGTTGGAGCCAAAGTGGTGGCGGACACCAGATGAAACCATTAGCTGTACTATCGATCAGATGGATGAGGCTGTAGCTTATCATTTTGGATTGGACACTGACAGTTATCCATCGGATAAGAATCGCCGACCATCACTGACTGGATTGGTAATTGTTTGTATTTTAAGAAAAAGTGTTGAAAAGTAAAAGTGCTCTGTATCCAAAAAGGGAGGTATACCTGCAGGTAAATTGTGTCAATACAGGTCGACCAGGCTAAGCCTGATATGCTTATACGTTGTGAATTGGGAAGGTTACAAGCAAAATAATATTTTAAAATGTCTTGATAGTTCACATACGTTTGCATTCGATATTGAAACTTCAAAGAGTGATATTTTGAAACTCCAGCCATATACAATTAAAACTAGAGATTCAGTTTTTGTTTACTACAAAAACAAGGTGTTCGTGGGGAGTAATTGAATGAATTGGTAACGTCATTATACCTTATCAATCCAATTCCTGGTTCAGGAGTTATGAACGTTTCAAAAATTTAACAAGAACTTCCGGTTTGAACCAGATGTCGAGGTCAAATAGAGTCATATGTTGATTAGTTTATGAAGACCTTTCAGATGATGTATAGATTGAAAAAATAAAATGTGTGGTTCAGAAGTTATGATATTTTGAAATATAAAGACTCAACTTCCGGTTTGAACCGGAAGTCAAGGTCAACCGAGGTCACACTCGGTAGCGTTGGTTAAGTTACAAAAGTTTTAACTGATGATGTACAGGGAAAAAAAACAATGAGTGGTTCAGAAGTTATTAATTTTTCAAATAATAAATGTTAACTTCCGGTATGAACCGGATGTCAGAGTCAATAGAGGTCACACTTGGTAGCGTTGGTGAAGTCTCCGATGTCCTTTCTCTTGACGTATAGATGATAAAAATCGAATATGTGGTTCAGGATTTATGATTTTTAAAACATTAAAAAGCAACTTCCGACTTCAACCGGAAATCAAGGTCAAACGGGGTCACATAATGTGTAGCGTATGATTAGTTTATTATGTCCTTTCAGATGATGTATGAATTGTTAAAATCCAATGTGTGGGTCCAGCAGTTAAGAATTGTTTAAATATTAGATGGACCACCTCTGTGATGCAATGCGAAATATATTCCTAACCTATACTTCTAAGAGAATACGCTTGAGAAACATAGTTTAAAGTTTGAGTGGCCAGGGCAAGGTTGTTTACACGCTGCAAATGACATGGTTACTTTACAAAACAAACTTGAACAATAATGACAAATCTGCTTACCTGAAAGCTGACAGTCATGCTGTACTTTAACTCAACAAGTAATTATTGTTTCTGGAACATACGATGCTAGTTAGAATATATGTTTAGTAGATTAATTTAGACAATTCGTAAAACTACTTTTACGATTTTAGAGAAACAATGGCAGTTTTCTGCATCTCCCCTCTTCATGACAAGAGGGCGCTATCACGCTGGAGCAGTGGGCTCTAGAAGGAGTTATGATTTGTTTCAATAGACGGATTATTCTGTGAGGTGCAATATAATTTGTTGTACCACCGATATTCAACATGCAAACAGCAAAACTCTACGTGCGTTGGACAGGACGTTGTCAACTAATTCACATGTCGATGCACGAGTGTAGGATTGGCGTGTACTATCGTGCGTTGTAAATTTGTGGGTTAACATACAAGTGCGCTTGAACGTCTTTTTTCGATCAATTTTAAGGTCGAAATGGTGTCATTCTGTGCAAAAGTTCGAGCAGGCTTGACATTCTACAACCTGGTACAAATATTATGCAACAATTTTCATTATTTTTAAAGATATGAATAAGATTATATATTATGGAATTTTCAAATTCAGATTTGAACCGGAAGAAAGGGGCACAGGGATTATGTTCTGTGTAGCGTTTGTCGAGCTTTTAACGACCTATCCGATGATGTGTAGATTGTAAAAATCCACGTTGTAGTTCACGAGTTATAAATTTGTAAAGTATTAAACTTTGATTCACTGTAATTTGATACCCGATGACGTCATCATGACATCATCAGGTGTGTGTCATCTTGATACTAAGGTTCACTTTTCTGATGAGTTTTAATGTTCCATTCAATTTCAATCTGGAGTTATGCTGTAGATAACCCCGAAAAACGTTTTTTTGAAGAAAAACACAAAGGCAAACTTTGACCTTCCGGTACGACCAGAAGCAAAGGTCATACGCATTCGATGTTAATCTTTCAAATGTTGCCCCACTCTTGAACTATCATATGCCCAACTATGAATATCATAGCTTTCAAATTAAATGAGATACAGCGAATAGCAAATGATCACTTTTCAACTTTAAAAACCTTGTAATTCGACACCTGATGACGTCATTATTGCGTCATGACTATTGTGCCGTCTTTATATTAATGTTCAAATGTCTAATGACTTTCAAGGTTCAATTCAGTTTCAATCTTGAGTTATGCTGTAGAGAAGAGTTGCGCGGAAGAAGATGGAGAAGAAAAACAAAAAACAGAACAAAATCAAGAGGTGTTCGTGCTCATATTGCACGAACACCTTAAAAAGTTGCTTGTCATCCCCGCCCGACCAGTAATCCCCTCCCCCCATCAATGTGTGGGTGCCTGGTTTCATGAGCGCTGCATGCTTCCTCCATGGTGAGTGCAAGACGATGTGGGTTGATGGTGTACCGTACTTTAGTTTCTGATAGACGTAATCTTTGGTAAGTAGTTTACCGACCAATTCATGCAGGAAAATCTGATTACCGAATGCCTCACGCGGTATGTACGCAGGCCTACTTGTGCGTTAAAATAAAAAACTCGGTCTTACATGTCCATAATGTTTTCTGATTTTTTTCTGATTTACTAACTTTGATGGTGATTCCATCTTTTCCAAACACAAATCCTAAATAAATGTTATATTAATGTTGTCCTGATATATTTCCAATAGACGACGAGCCAATTTGTAGACGAATATGACTCTCTTTGGAAAGTGGGTGATCCGAAGCACTATCCTGGTTACACAGAGAAAACAGTTATGTATGACTTGGCGTGGACAGCAGCCCTCGCTCTTGACCAAGCTCAACATCATCTTGCAAAATTAGGTAAATGTTTGTTTTACAATTCCCTAATATTCATGTTATCAACAAGCTCTGAAACATCGCTATACGCTTGTAGTGTTAGACACGAGACGATGCTTGAAGTAAGGACTTCTTCGTGACAGTCTAACAAAAGACAAAGAAACGAAATGAGTAAAAACAAACAAACAAACAAACAAACAACCCAACTAAAAGCAAACAAATAAACAAACAAACAAACAAATAAACACCCCACCTATGAATCAAACGATGATATTATACTTGTATTGTGTAACAACGTGTCTGCATAAAATCTACGAGTTCCTTTACGAATAAAACATAATAATCTCGTATAATAAACTACAGATCCTCCGAGAGCGTTATCAGATTTCGACTATGATGAGGTCACAGGACAGATTTTATTCGATATAACCAGCAACACCTCGTTCGAAGGGGTATCGGTAAGTGAATCTCTCTACAATGATTGTTATATCCATGCATTTAACTGTAAACCACGAAACGATAGTAATTTATTTCTTGGTGTAATTTGTTTAGGGTCCAGTAAAGTTTGATGAATTCGGTGATAGACTGGGATTACTTCAGATTCTGCAGCTTCAAGGTACACTTTAATGTCAAAATGTAATTAACTTCAATTGTCTTTAAAAAAACTAATGTGAGTGTGTTGCAAAACGAGCGGATTAAATTTGGTTGAGTTGACATAGTTATTACTTGCTACTATATAGATGCAGGTGAATCCTTCCTGGCTGTAGGGAATGTTGATCCATTCGATGAAGGATTAGGAAAGGACATTCATTGGGATGGTAGCCATACGTTAATCTGGCCTGGTAAGTACTGCGAAATAGTCTTAAGTTCGATTTCGTATTATCGTACATCTTTGAAAAGGTGTCCTAAGGTCACTTTGTATACGTAGATCCATAAGTACGTAGAATGACCCTCCAAAAACAGCCTTTTAACTGAAGGGCCTAAAATATAATATGATTTTGTCATGATTCTCCTCTTCTAAAATCACCATCCATCTTATCTAGGTGGGGCACCCCCTATTGACTTCATCATCGAGAGAATAGATCGCCAGACGATCACGCTGCCAGTTTTTGTCGTGGGAGCCTTATTTGCTTTGGTTGGTATAATACTTGCCTGCTGCTTTTTGGCATTCAACATTCATTTCAGAAAAATACGGTACGTTTCACCTTCTTTTATTTCTTGTTACTATTAAGTGTTATAATTAGTTGATGTTAAGCAAGGGAATCGTGCATAACATAAGTGTGGTGTGACTAGATTAGACTTTTTATGGGGTGTGTCAACAAACAAGTAAATGGCTTTAGTAAAGTAGCCTTATATTTGACACTTAACCACAGAGAAGATGGTGTTTTCTACACCTACCAATGAGGTTGGCCTGGCAATAGAACAGACTGGAATTCTGTAAACAATTTACTCTATAAGTAATAACATTCCAGATATTTAGTGAATACATGTCTTAGAGGCAACTTTTTATCACAGCTCCAGTTCAAGGCACAGCTATAAGATTCTCAGACTTCAAGGTTGGATTTATAAACAAAAGTATTATTTTAACTATTATTTTTACAGTGTTATCAAGATGTCAAGCCCAAATATCAATAACTTGATGCTTATTGGTGGTATTTTAGCCTATATATCAATTATCATCAAAGGTGTGGATACGACTATTGCGTCAATGGACACGTTTGTTGCTATGTGTAAGGTAATGTACCCTCTCTGTACCCTAACACATCTAAGTGCTGAATGCATCGTATAAAAACAATAACACTACAAATTGAGATAAACCTTCTCATTTGACAGCCATCTTAAGAAAAGACTTGCAAATTATTTCACTTCTAAACTTTCTCCCTCATTAGGTTCTTTATCATTTGTATTCGACACGAGTTTCTTTCTGACATATAAAATAAATTGCTTCAGAGCTCTGCATACAAATCTTCTCGGTTAGAAGTAAACGTATTGGGATAATCCCATTGCTTGACGGTCATTCGATCCTCTGAGTTTCAATTAATATTTTCCTTAAAGGATACGTCCATATTTGTTATGTGCCTTTGAAAGTATTAATTATTTCAATAAGGAATCTTGCTTTCATGAAATAGCTCGCTCTAAAAGGCATAAAAAGCGTGAAACTTTCAATAACAGATCAGCTGCACGTTTTTGAAGACACATTCTGTTTTTTTGTTTTTTTAGTCGGAACGCATCTTTAGAAGTACACATTTTATATTATAATGGTTTTCGTATTGATCGTTGTGAATGTATGTTTATTGTAGACAAGAACTTGGTGTCTTTCCATTGGGTTCACTATGGCCTTTGGTTCAATGTTCAGCAAGACGTGGCGAGTACACAAAATCTTCACCGCCAAGACTGCTATGAAAACGGTAAAGCTTACAACAAGATAACACACTACAAAGATGCCCGAGAGCAAAACTTGTCTATTTCGTGTATACAATGAGAACTTTTAGTTAAGGGTTTGTTTTTATTACTTAATTAAACAGCAAATTCCATCCATTAATAGAGGTGACCATAGTGATGTGTTTCTTGATAGACTTATAGCAGGGCGCCACCAATCATGTAGATTGGCTTGTGACTCTTCGTTCTTCAGTGTTCGTGGTTTCAAAACAGTGGTGGTTTTTCTTATAAATATTGTGACTAATAGATCTTGTATTAAATTATATGGATTTTCAGGTAGTTAAAGATTCTTGGTTGCTGGTTTGTGTGGTGGCATTGGTTTTTATCGACGTCTTGATTTTAATCTTGTGGGAAATTATTGATCCCATTGATGTGAGGGAGCAGACAGGAGCTAAAGAGGTATTGGTAATGATTTAGAAGAAAATGAACAAAAAACAAACAAACAAACCCCCCTAACTCCCCAACGAACACCTCAACAAACAAACAATTACAGAAAGAGTTGTTTTTACGAGACGTTTGAAACCAGACAGTCTTCCATTGTGTGTTGGTAGAGAACAAGCTTGTACACAAAGTAATCCTTAAAATAAGGAAATTTTGAAAAGTCAAAGTATTATCGATAACGAAAGAATCCTACCCTAAATATTGATACAAATAAACTATGTTATCATTTTGTATTATTATTATTGGTTTATTGAAATCATTTAAAAAATACATTTTCCATCACGACAAAGGGCAGAATTAGGGAAAACAAAATAACAAAGAAAAACAGTAGGTATACATATTTTTGTTTGATGTTTATGTATAGGTTGATGAAGACAATGATGACATTGTGTACATACCAATCCGCATGATGTGTGAGTCATCCAATCAAATCTATTTCATTGGAACATTCTACGTCATCAATGGATTACTTCTAGTATTTGGAGCTTTCTTGGCCTGGGAAACTAGAAAAGTATCCGTCCCAGCACTCAATGATTCTAAGTACATTGGTAATCAATATTATGTTATAATTGTCCTTTGTTTTTTAAAATGATATTCTGATCATATCTGACAAGTAATAATTTCACCTCTATGTTTTTATAAGTATTTTGTCTCAAATTTTTTTTTCATAAGAAATTATACTTACTGGTTTAAATATTCTACGTATATTTCGACTTACTTTATGTTTTTTTTCTTGAGGTGTTTGTGTGTACAACGTCTTGATCCTGTCCTTTGTTGGGGCATTGGTATCTTTTGTAGTGGAGGAACCTAACGCACACTATGCATTAGTTGCTACTCTGGTATGGCTTGCCACCACTCTGACACTGTGTGTAGTATTCGTCCCCAAGGTAATGTAGATTTCTTACCTCAATTTCAAATACAATTATCGGACGTCATATAAGTCTCAACTTTTAACCCATTGACTGATGAAATGTTCACAGCTTGGTTTTTCCTGTTGGTATTTTCCCTGCATGCCGTATGAAGCATTTTATTCCCCCTTAATAGGTATTATTTTCTCGTGAAAGGTAGAATATTGGTTGAATTAGAAGCCTAATTAAGAAGATTGACCAATAAAAAGGGACAGTGCAACAAATATGCAAAAATGTTCTTAACTATTATGCTACAACTAGTTAATCATAAGTACCAAGCAAATGTTACTATCTGATTGGATGGAACAGATAATCCATGAGAATGTTCAGGTATGGTAAATTCATTTTCTAAATAGAAAAGCTAAGGTTTTGCATACTGCTTTCAGATAAAAATGAGGAACGACGTTCGACCTACACAGAACACAATGATCACTGGTGTATCAACACAGAACACAAACACAGAAGACTCTCAAAAAGAGCTTCAATTGTTGCGTCATGAAAACAACCAATTGAAGAAAAAGTGTTCGGTAAGTTTTTATTGGGGTTTTAATTCTAGAGTGACTCAAAAAGTTAATTAATAGATGGGTTCATTTTCACTTTGAAGTCCAACTTTTAACCCATTAATTCTTGCTTGCTGAAGTCGCTTTATAATTATAGATTCGCTAAAATAAAGTTGGATCCTACCCATTATTTAAAACCATGATACAATGAGATCGTAACCAATTACACTTTGCTTTGTATCGTCTGGGTTACGAGATTAATAGGTAACAAGTAACGCTTATAAATGCTTTGCACCTAGTAAGAACTAACTAATTTCAAAATCCAGAATTGTCAATCTTTGCAGGATCAAGAGGAAGAACTTACAAAGGCAAAGGCACCAAGTACATCAACTGGTTGAGATAAAGAGTAGAGGGCGCTACGTACACATTCTGACTTAACACAAACATTCCCGCATAATGTAAAATGTACAGTGTTATAATCTGATTAGATTGATATAATCTCTTGTGAATGTGTATCTATACTAAATTTTAATTGTAATGAAAGTCGAGATTAATTGACGACAAAAGCAGAATGTGATAAATTGCATTGATTTCTAAAGTGTAAACGTGCTTGAGTGTATAATTTTGTGAATGTTGGATCATTTATCAAATTTGCTTATTTCCAAGTTTTGCTATCAGAAAGTTGTAATTGTAGTTTTAATTGGCCAAATATGTAATCTTAAAGCACGTATAGGCATAGCCATTTCACTATACCTTGATGTTCGAATTCAATTAATTTAAAATACAATTACATTATTTCTGCACACATAAATGACAGTAAGCCAAATGACTATAAATATTGTGTTTACTAAATGACAATATAGAGGTAGTGGCCGAGCTAGACGCTGCCTTGGAGCACTGGTCTACTGATTGTATAATAAGGATGCACAAGATAACTCCAATCTAACTTCATTAATGGGTTTAACGGTTTATTCCTTTCCTGTTCTCATTACAATACAAGGAAGAAACATACTAAGCAGGGTAAGATTAAAACCCCAAGCAACAGCTACAAAAAAGATACAATCATATTCTGAATGTATACATAAAAACATTACCACTAGTAGCATCCATAGTACTGTGATGATGTAACAAATCGATTGTATTAATTCAATGATTTCTTATACCGAATCTCCCATAGTTTAAGTTGGAATGCTTTATTACGTAATTGAATACCTTTTTGAATACCTTTAGCAGTATAAAACCCATTGGGCACACACCCTCGTGGTCTGTCGTCCAGAAGCGTGTGTGTCAGGTCATCATGACTGTGTACTTGTTCTTATGTTCAATTGCTTTACCGTTGAGTGTTTGGTCTCATTCCAAAGTGGGAGATTCGGCAACCCTTGTAAATAATGTAGCAACTTAATAAATTATCTGAACACGGAGATTGGGCCTGAATGTATTACTTCTTATGTTCATGTTGGTCAACACGATCCCGCGGATGGTTGGAAGAACCACAACCATCACATATGGTGGAAGATCCGAAGTTATAGCCTGACACACACGCGGACACAGCCCCGCTGGCTTGATGATTTTGGTATGTATTTTATATTGCCAGTGTATTTGATTTATGTATTCTTAATATTATATGAAACTTTTCGTGTTCAACAATTCTAACTGTATTATTATTATTGTATGGTAGTACTTGTATGAAATAGAAATGGCTAGTAAATATGAGTGTAAATTTAAGGACACATACTCTGGAATTGAGGACTTTGATCTCTTCCTGGGTAGGCTAGGTTTGAAACTTATGCCAAATTGCGTGATTTTGCTACCGACAAAAAAGTCTTAGCATTGGCACTACGCCTAAAAGGGCCCGCTGCCGTTTGGTATTCTGGTTTGCCAGACAGTGTTAAAGATGATTATTCAAATTTAATCAGTGCGCTTAAACAAGTGTATGAAGGTGACAGTGCACGTTGGGTACGCGAGGCAAAACTCGCTGACCGTTCACAAGGCGAAACAGAATCAATCGATGCCTACTTAACTGATATTATTCAATGGAGTCGACAATTAAATCGCTCAGAAGATGAACAAGTAGCCAGATTTGTTCGTGGACTAAGATCCTCCTTAAGAGCATTTGTTATATCAAAACAGCCAAAAAGTTTGGCTGAAGCAATCGATTTTTCCAGATTGGGTGAGAGTATTGACAAAATCTCTACTCCAGTGAATCGGGTTGAAACAGTTTCAAGCCAAGATGAACCATTCTTGAAGATAGAAGAGAATTTGAACAAAATGCAATGTCAGTTAAACCAAATTGAAAAACAAGTCAATTCAGAGCGAAATCACTCTCAAAAACGGTTTCAATCTAACTATAACCGTCCAAGTCAATACAACAAACGATTACCATTTTCCCAATGTGATAAGTTCAATGGTGTATGTCATAGATGTGGAAAATTTGGTCACAGAAAATCTGCATGTTTTTCTAAACTTCACAAAGACGGACACTCGTTAAACGAATAGAGCCGTCTGCATGCCAAAACGGGATCAAACAAAATGTAGATCCCAAAACATTCCAAGCAAGTGATCCTATTGAAATTGATTTAAGCAGTAAAAGTACCATTACAATTTCTATCGGCCAAGACACTGTAGATTGCTTAATTGATACTGGTGCTACAATAAACTTAATTTCTGAAGAGTTCTTCAAGAAAAGTCAATTTTTGAGAGATAGATTTGTTAGTAACTCTAGAATCCCATCGGCAAAAGTAGCCAATGGAGAGATTATCAAGATTACGGGTCGTATACATGCCCCAGTTGTCATTGCTAACATTAAGTTAACTGTACCATTTTATGTTGCACGAGGACTCAATTGTTCCATAATTTTAGGTGTAGAATTTCTTAACAACCAAAAGGCAACTATCGATTTTGGAAGGTCAAAAGTGAAAATCCACAGAAAAAACCAGTTGCGTACGTCAAAACAAATTCAAATTCCTGCACGTTCACAAACTGTTTTTCACGTCAAAGTTAAGAATGAACTACCTTCTGGTATAATTGGTCAATGTCAAGCAGGACGAACTGTCCAACAATTGGGCATACTAATAGCCAATACAATTTCTACTACACAAAATTCCAAAGTGGGAACTGAAATTATAGTTATGGCAATGAATCCATCAGAAAATTCTGTGGTATTGTATCCTCGTACAAAGATTGGGACTTTTTCCATCATTAGTGAAAACAACATAGGCCTAACTAAGTTTACAGATTTCAATGATTTGAAACAGGTGTAACATTTGTATGGTCTAAAGAATGTGACAATGCATTTCAGTTATTGAAGCAACATCTCCTTCAACCACCAATCTTGGCTTACCCACAGTTTGATGGTTCGCAATTCATTGTACAAACTGATGCCAGTTCTAAGGGCCTTGGATTTGTATTGTCTCAAGAACAGGATGGAAAAACAAGAGTAATTGCATATGGTGGACGATCAGTAACTCCAGCAGAACGGAATTACACAGCTACTGAGTTAGAAGCATTAGCTGTTGTAGGAGTGAAGAAATTTTCGTCGTATCTGATTGGTTCTCGGAAATTTAAAATATTCACCGACCACCAAGCATTAAAGTGGTTATTTAATGAAAAACATTCATCTGGTCGTTTAGCTCGCTGGACGTTGTACTTACAGTCATTCAATTATGATGTTGAGTACAGACCAGGAAAGAAACAAGCGAATGTTGATGCATTAAGCAGAATTCAGAACCACAAAACAGACTGATATGGGTCTTGACACCTCAAAACCTACTGAGAGTTTACTTACTTGTTTTTCCGATCTTTCATGTGATTTGGTAACCAGTTGTAAAGTAGATCACTCGAATCAAACAAAGGAACCTCGAAATATTAAGTATCAGTATGGTAAACGTGTGTATTCAAAGACAGACAAGTATGTCAAGAGTATACCACAGGTGCATGAAAGTATTGAGATGAATGATATGAGAAAAGAGCAAAGGAAAGATGATTTTGCTAAATCGGTCATAGACTTGCTCGAAAACAATGTAATCCCAGATAACGACAAACAAACAAGCAAGAATGTTGTTGTTAGAAGCTAATCAGTATATGATTTATGATTGTATTTTGTATCATGTATGGCATATTCCCCGCAAAGGAAAAATGCCAGAGCAAGACATTGTTCAGGTATATATACCAGAAACCTTAGTAGATACGATTCTTTATCACTGTCATGATAATGTATTATCAGCTCATTTGGGATTCCATAAAACTTACAGCAAAGTGAAACAAAGATACTATTGGAAAGGTATGCACAGAGATATAGATAACTGGGTACGGTCATGTGATTCATGCGCTAAAAGGAAAACGCCCAAACATAAGGTTATCGCACCTTTACTTAACATGAATGTAGTTGGACCATTTGAAAGAGTGAGTGTCGATATCCTTGGTCCACTTCCGGTCACAACCTCCGGAAATCGTTATGTATTATGTTTTACAGACCATTGTACTAGGTGGCCCATGTTAGTTCCTATACCAGTTATGGATGCTGCGACCATTGCCACTGCTTTTTTTAGAGATGTTATATGCAATCATGGTTGTCCCCGTGTTCTCCTTAGCGACAGAGGCACGAATTTTCTCAGTAAAATTATCAATGAAGTATGTAACATAATGAAAACGGACAAAGTTAATACGAGTCCTTATCACCCTCAGTGTAACGCTGTACAGGAACGATTCAATGCAGTTATTCTTGATACAATTAGTCACTACGTGAATAAATTTCACACCAATTGGGATAAGTTTATACCAGCAATTCAGTTTGCGTACCGAAGCACACCAACAGACAATTCTGTAGGGTTTAGCCCGTTTTTCTTGCTTTATGGTCGTGAAGCAGTGTTGCCTATTGATGTATCATTATGTCCAAAGCCCGAGTATAAAGATCGTAATGTCAGAGATTATTTATATGATCTTATTTCACAGTTAGAAGTAACAAGAGAAATATCTAAACGTCATCTCCAGATTAATGAAATGTCAAGGAAGAGACGTTATGACTCTCGCACTCAAAGTGTTCCCTATCAAGTAGGTGATGTTGTGTATGTATATATTCCTGTTACTCAGCAAGGGCTGTCAAGAAAACTTCAACAATTTTGGTGTGGCCCGTATTTGTTGGTAGAAAAGACTGGTCCGGTCAATTTTAGAATCAGAAATCTTGAAAATCACAAACTGATAAAGACACCTATTCATGTGAACCGATTTAAATTTGCATACGATCGATTTCTAAGACCACCGAACAGTCAAAAACCAGAAGATCCTACGCAACAAAATCCAATTGAGGATTTAGAGGACGCAGATTGTCCTACATGTTCATTTGAACCACTCAAAGCAACACAAAGTGTGAAAGATAAACCCTCGCTTGTACCAGGATTGCCTAATCCAACTGTTGAGTACGAAGTACAAAAAGTACTACGAGGAAAATTTATCAATAACAAACTGTATTATCTGATCAAATGGAAAGGTTTTGATAACACACAAAGTACTTGGGAACCGGCAGAAAACTTGAATCAAACCCTTAGGGATTATTTACAAGAGAATCCAGTAAGGATTTCCGGTAAATCGAGACGATATTAGATTGATATTGTATTAAAACTTAATATTATTGTAGTAATGTAATTAATGTAATCTTCCATGGAAGTGATGTCCACTACTCCAGGTAGCTACAAAACCATCGGATCCGGAGCAGCGCCGAGCCTATATACATCCTTGAAGTATGACGATGATCTGATGTTACGCGCGGCATCCAGTTCTTCCAATACCTCCAAATGCTTCTGATGTCCTGTGGCCGACGAACAATTATTGGACTACTCATTAATTATAATTTACATTACATTACATTAAGAAGAGTCCCTACAATTGGCAGGAGCCAATCTAAAATGGGGGGGACACTTGTGATATAAACATTTTTGATTATGATTAATTTAACGTAGTATTTATATTTAAATAATGTCCTTACGATTGACAGGAGCCAATCTTAAAAGGAAGGGCATATGTGATGATGTAACAAATCGATTGTATTAATTCAATGATTTCTTATACCGAATCTCCCATAGTTTAAGTTGGAATGCTTTATTACGTAATTGAATACCCTTTTGAATACCTTTAGCAGTATAAAACCCATTGGGCACACACCCTCGTGGTCTGTCGTCCAGAAGCGTGTGTGTCAGGTCATCATGACTGTGTACTTGTTCTTATGTTCAATTGCTTTACCGTTGAGTGTTTGGTCTCATTCCAAAGTGGGAGATTCGGCAACCCTTGTAAATAATGTAGCAACTTAATAAATTATCTGAACACGGAGATTGTGCCTGAATGTATTACTTCTTATGTTCATGTTGGTCAACACGATCCCGCGGATGGTTGGAAGAACCACAACCATCACAGTACATACCATTACACAATGTATAATACATTGGAAACTTCATATAAAAAAGTTATTGACCAATTCCCACAGTAAATTGATATAGGGAACAACTGCAATATCAAAATGAGATAAGGGAACAACTGCAATATCAAAATGAGATAAGGGAACAACTGCAATATCAAAATGAGATAGACTTACAATAGAAATGTCGATGTTGTCTAAAGAATACTATACTAAAGAGTTCTTACATGCCAATCAGTCTTGATAACGGCAAATAAACACAACAAATGTTGACAGAAATTCGAGTATGCTCTTGACATCGCAAAGCTAAAGGCTGAAGGCTGTTTACCACAACAATATAAAGATTAAAACAAAAGATATCAAATAAAAATATAAAATGAGCGACAAAACCGTATAAAATGAAAATAATAGAATACCAGATTTGTTAGTGATGCATATAAAATAATTTTAACAACAGATAAATTAAAATGTCATTGTAAACAAGTTAAAAGCAGAGATTGCACTATCACATCTATATATGGATATATATTTCAAGTAGTAGGAATGTTTTTTGGATTTTGAAAATTCTTGAGTTTTATCATATTTAAAATTTGTATAGGATGGAAATAAGCACGATGTATTTAGAATTGACATAACTAATTGGTTGCAGTATTTTAACCGTAGATCAGTCTGTAGCAGAAGCAAAAGTCAGACAAATTTTCTCTCTTCGATTCTTTAATAACCTCATACGGAACAATGGTGAGAAGTCAATCAGAAATGTTTACTCTTGCTAAGATTGTTCAGGTTTGACACACCTTCAAGTCGTATAGATGTTTATATTGTGGGACGGTCTGTTAAACAAGTGGATAGCTAAATCCATGTATAATCTGTGGCTTGTTTTCCCGGGTGTTCTTTCATGTCGTTAAAAAATATGTCACTGTAATTTTTTCTAACACTGTGTAATTGATCACAAAATATTAAAAAACCAAGACGAGTAAATAAACAAAAAATATTTGTGCACACCACACAACAGACTTTGAGAATATAAATGGTGTCTGAAGGTTTGCATGGTGTGGAAATAAGAAGTAACTATAAATAAATAAATAGTGAACTTGTATTAAAACTCTTTGTGGGAGTGTTGGCTCTGAAAAGAGCCGGTTTGGTCTCGACGTTTCGAGCAGTGTTGTACCCGCAAGTTCACTATTTATTTATTCATAGTTACTTCAGACTTTGAGAATGTTTTCATTAATTAGAAAACATATTTGTAAATTAATGCTATAAAGTAAGTCTGCTCAAGTGATAACTATAATTATTTCATATGTATATTCTGTCTGTAATATTTAGTGTTATAATTTTTAGTTGGAATCGTTTTATGTGGAAAATTAAACAACAAAGTCAAAGACCAAACTATAGATTATTGAACTCGATAACGAATGTATTTCATGACAAATGATTGATCATCAAACTATCAATTGTTGAACTCGATAGCGAAGGTACTTCATTACAGTTGATTGGTGAGATTATTGAACTCAATAACGAAGATGATGACGTCATCGGGTATCAAATTACACTAAATCAAAGTTTAATACTTGAAAAAAAAACATAACTCATGAACCACTGAATGGATGACATCCTCAGGTGTGTGTCGTCTTGATACTAAGGTGCAGTTGTCTGATGAGTTTCAATGTTCAATTCAATCTCAATCTTGAGTTATTCCGTAGATAATCTCGAAAGTTGTTTTTTGAAGGAAAAAAACGAAAGCAAACTTCGACCTAGGGTAACGACCCGGAAGTTAAGGTCATACAATTTTGACGTTAACTTTTCAAATGTTGCCCCAGCCTTGGTCTATCAGATGCCAAACTATGAACATCATAAATTTCATATTCAGTGAGAAAAGCAAATGGTCATTTTTCACCTTTCAAAACCTTGTAATTCGACACCTGATGACGTCATCATGACGTAATTCTTCGCGTGCCGTCCTCATATTAAGGTTCAAGTGTATACCAAGTTTCAAGTTTGTACAACTTTTACTTTTTGAGAAATCTGCAAGAGAAGGTTCAGGGAAAAGAAGAAGAGGAAGAAACTAGAAATCTAGAGTTTGTGGACAAACTCAGGGTGTTCGGGTCGAACGAAATAAAGTGACTGCGCATATAAAAATAGGGAAATTATTGTGTGAAGGTTTTTTTGTAATTGTGCTGTGCTGACAGGCAAAATATTTATTTGTACTTCTTGTTGATCTCTGTGCAAAATCATAGCATAAAGGTTGTCATATGAAACTTCAACTTCCGGTTTTGACAGGGAAAGGTCAAATGGGGTCACTTTGTACAAAGTATCTAGAATTGCCCAAGAGCTTTAAATTGTGTTTTTTGTTATTTTCAGTGAGATACAGCAACAAGCAAATGGTCATTTTTCACCTTTAAAAAACCTTGTAATTCGATACCTGATGACGTCATCATGACGCAATTCTTCGCGTGCCGTCCTCATATTCTTCAAGTGTATGCTAAGTTTCAAGTTTGTACAACTTTTACTTTTTGAGAAATCTGCAAAAAACTAGAATTGCCCAAGAGCTTTAAATTATGTGTTTTCAGCCTGCCGCTAGAGGGCGCTTTTGAATTATGTGACGTAAACCAGACACTTGCCAGATCACAACATAGTTAAAAACAACTCAAAAAAAATTCCCACTTTCAAGTTACTGGGCATTTCCGGTTTCGACCGGAAGTAGAGGTCATGTGAGGTCACGCGCATGAAAAAAAAATTAAGACCTATTTGACCTTAGTATGATCCCGCATAAAGCAACCGCCGGTCTCTTAAGTGTTATTTGTTACAGACTTTCAAACATAAACAAATAAATATGAGAATACGCTTGAGAAACATAATTTTAAGTTTGAGTGGCCAGGGCAAGGCTGCTTGCACATTAATATACTATCGTGCGTCATTTGTTGTCCTTTTTGGACGAGATGTAAATGTCAAAATGTTGTCATGTCTGTCCAAAAGTTTGAGCAAGGTTAATTCTACAACCTGATATAAAAATTATCCTGAAATAGTAGTTTTAAAGAAATGAATAAGATAAGATATTAAGAAAATTTCAACTCAATACGTGAATCACACATTAAAAGCAGATCTGAGTTTGCCTACATGTATGACAAACTCGGGTTCATACCAACTGGTTTGGGAATGAGCAGTTTTCAACAAGATCTTTCTTATCTGATCAAAAGTGCAAACATGTGGTTTAGGGTGTCATTGCCTGTGAGTTTACAGACAGAACCATCGACGAAATTTCACAGTTTCTTGTTAAAAATGTGAAGTATTGGGAAAGTGAGTTAAATGTTATCATTAAAGCAACTTTGAATCATAAAAATCGACCAAATATATCTCGAGAAATTGAATAAGAAACAATAGGACTTTCTCTCTGCTCTTCAGCATTTCGGTGATTTGACACCAGCAAGTAGGCTTGTGGGTTATGGATCACTGGCCTTGGGGAATTGGTTCCAGGGTGAATGTTTATAAAACATTTACTTAACTGATAACAGCTGATAAGATTCACAGTGAAACTGGTGAGTAGAATTCTGAGATTTTGGTAAATTGTGGGAAAATCACTTAATGTTCCGATTTGAACTGGAAGTCAATCTCAAAATGATCTGTTCTTTGAAGCATTTGTAGAACATTTAACAACCTATCCGATGATGTGTACATTGTAAAAATCAACGTTGTGGTCCACGAGTTATGATTTTTTCAAATATTAAACTTTGATTTAATGTTATTTGATACCCGATGACGTCATCATGACATCATCAAGTGCGTGTCGTCTTGATATTAAGGTCCAGCTGTCTGATGAGTTTCAATGTTCAATTCAATCTCAATCTTGAGTTATTCCATAGATAAGCTCGAAAGTTGTTTTTTGAAGGAAAAAAACCGAAGGTGAACTTCGACCTTGGGTAACGACCTGGAAGATAAGGTCGTACGATTTTGGCGTTAACTTTTCAAATGTTGCCCCAGTCTTGATCTATGCGATGCCCAAGTATGAACATCATAGCTTTCATATTCGTTGAGATACAGCAAAAAGCAAATGGTAACTTTTCAACTTTAAAAACCTTGTAATTCGATACCTGATGACGTCATCATGACGCAATTCTTCGCGTGCCGTCCTCATATTAAGGTTCAAGTGTATGCTAAGTTTCAAGTTTGTACAACTTTTACTTTTTGAGAAATCTGCAAGAGAAAGTTCAGGGAAAAGAAGAAGAGGAAGAAAAAACTAGCCTTTCAGTTTTTGTCATGTGACAAAAACAAGGTGTTCGTGATGAGTGATTGAATGAATATTAGTGACAACGTTTAACTCATCAATCCAATGACCGGTTCAGGTGTTATGAGTTTTGTAAAAATTAAACATCATGTTCCGGTATGAACCGGAAGTCAAGGGCAAATGGGGGTTACATTTTGTGTAGCGCTTGTTGAGATTTTGAAGACCTTTCTAATGATAAATAAATTCTAAAAATCAAATGTGTGGTTCGGAAGTTATGATTTTTTTAAATATAAAGTTTAAATTTCAGGTTTTGAAAGCCTTATCTGCCGACGTACAGAAAATAAACAACCAATGTCTGCTTATGATTTTTTCAAATACTAAATTATCAAGGTCAAATGGGGTCAATTTTTGTGTAACGTTTGTCGAACTTTTAATTACCTATCCGATGATGTGTAGATTGAAAAAATCAAATAAATGGTTCATGAGTTATGTTACAAAAATTTAACTTTCAGTTATTGTAATTTAATACCCGATGTGGTTATCATGACGTCATTAAGTTTGTGCCATCTTGATACTGAGGTTCAATAATCTTATGAGTTTCAATGTTCAATTCAATTTCAATCTTAAGTTATTCTGTAGATAAGCCCGAAAACAATGTTATTAATTTATCAGCGCCGTTTTCTAAATTTCAAACGAAAGAGGGCGCTGTTGCAATTTTTGGTTTCTGCAAGATAAAACGATCAAACACGACGACAGTGCACGGCACAGCGCTTGAACTTGCTTGCATCAGTTTCAACGTTATGTGTACATAATGAGTTGTCAATGAAAGTGTGGGGGGGGGGGGGGGTTACGAGTGGGTAGGTGCCCTTAATTGTTCTGTTTTAACAAGATGTAAAAGGTAAAAATGTTGTTATCTCAGTGCAAAAGTTTAAGAGGGATTGCTGTTCTATAATCTGATACAAAAATTATGCTGAAGTCATCAAGAGTTTTAAAGATGTGAATAAGATAAGATATTATGAAATTTTTAACTTCCGTTATGAACCGAAACTTTCGAAAGTAAGTTACAATATTGTACGTGTTCTGTGAAGCGTTTGTCAAACTTTTAACGATCTATCCGATGATGTGTAGATTGTCAAAATGATTTTTTTTTTTTTATAAAATTTAAACTTCCGGTTTGAACCGGAAGACAATGTCATCAGGTCACATAATATAGCGTTAGTAATGTCTTTCAAAGCCTTATCTGACGACGTTCAGATAATAAACAACTAATTCCTGGTTTTGGAGTAATGTTTTTTTCAAATAATTAATTGTATCTTCCTATTTAACCGGAAGTTAAGGTCAAATAGTAAATGTTGTGTGTCGTTTCTTAAGTTGTTACATACCTACCCAATGACGTATAAATAAATAAAAAAATCAAATGTGTGGTTGAGAAATTATTTTTCTTTGAAAAATTTAATTTCAACCTCCGGTTTGAACAATAAGAAGCCAAGTTTAAACTGGTTTCATTTGTGTAGATCCTAATCAGTACATTAAAACCTTTCAGCTAATGTATGACTTGTAAAAAAAAACTATAATTATGTGAACCGGAGTAACGGTTTTTCAAATATTAGATTAATTATCTGAGGGTGTGCATTGTTTCTTGTAATATCAATGCCAATGTATTCCTACTTGTAGTTTTGGTGCGAGACGTTGTTCATTATCACTGAACTATTGCGATTCTCCGCTATGCACTCAGCGCTCGATGTTACTGAAAACTTT
Organism: Leptasterias polaris; assembly: GCA_037783415.1. NCBI lineage: Eukaryota > Metazoa > Echinodermata > Asteroidea > Forcipulatida > Asteriidae > Leptasterias > Leptasterias polaris. Next base: position 91,182 of record JAZGTN010000274.1, on the reverse strand, counting down.
ATTCACAACAGCGCCCCCTTTCGTTGGACGAAAAAGAGCGCTGTTGGGGATTCCCCCAAAAAATATTTCGCGCCACAACACACACGCACAGTCAGCGCTGGCAATGCATGTAGCGTACATAGTGTGCGTTGTTGTCAGTCGTTGGCGCTTACACGTTATGTGTACAAAGCGTTGTCAATGAAAGTGGGAGGTGGGGGGGGGGGGGGTACGAGTAGGACGGTGCGCTTCATTTCCCAGTTTTTACCAGATGCATACGATTATAATGTTGTTATCTCTGTGCAAAAGTTTAAGAGGGATTGCTGTTCTACAATCTGATACAAAAATTATGCTGAAGTGATCAAGAGTTTTAAAGATGTGAATAAGATAAGATATTATGAAATTTTCAACTTCCGTTATGAACCGAAACTTTCGAAAGTAAGTTAAAATATTGTACGTGTTCTGTGAAGCGTTTGTCAAACTCTTAACGATCTATCCGATGATGAGTAGATTGTCAAAATCCGAATTATGGTTTTTGAGTTATGATTTTTACAAATATTAAATTTTGATTTAATGTAATTCAGTGCCCGATGACGTCATCATGACGTAATTAAGTATGTATTGTCTTGATACTAAGGTTCAACTATCTGGTGAGTTTCAACATTCAATTCAATCTCAATCTTGAGTTATTCCGTAGATAAGCTCGAAAGTTGTTTTTTGAAGGAAAAAAACGAAGGTGAACTTCGACCCAGGGTAACGACCCGGAAGTTAAGGTCGTACAATTTTGGCGTTAACTTTTCAAATGTTGCCCCAGTCTTGGTCTATCAGATGCCAAAACTTTGAACATCATAGCTTTCATATTCGTTGAGATACATCAAAAAGCAAATGGTCATTTTTCAACTTTAAAAACCTTGTAATTCGACACCTGATGACGTCATCATGACGTACTGACAACTGTGCCGTCTTCATATTGAGGTTCAATTATCTGATGAGTTTCAAGGTTCAATTCAGTTTCAATCTTGAGTTATGCTGTAGAGAAGAGTTCTAGGGAAGAAGAAGATGGAGAAGAAAAAAAAACAAAAAAAAAACTAGCCTTTCAGTTTTTGTCATGTGACAAAAACAAGGTGTTCGTGATGAGTGATTGAATGAATATTAGTGACAACGTTTAACTCATCAATCCAATGACCGGTTTAGGTGTTATGAGTTTTGTAAAAATTAAACATCATGTTCCGGTATGAACCGGAAGTCAAGGGCAAATGGGGGTTACATTTTGTGTAGCGCTTGTTGAGATTTTGAAGACCTTTCTAATGATAAATAAATTCTAAAAATCAAATGTATGGTTCGGAAGTTATGATTTTTTTAAATATAAAGTTTAAATTTCAGGTTTTGAAAGCCTTATCTGCCGACGTACAGAAAATAAACAACCAATGTCTGCTTGTGATTTTTTCAGATACTAAATTATCAAGGTCAAATGGGGTCAATTTTTGTGTAACGTTTGTCGAACTTTTAATTACCTATCCGATGATGTGTAGATTGAAAAAATTAAATAAATGGTTCATGAGTTATGTTACAAAACTTTTACTTTCAGTTATTGTAATTTAATACCCGATGTGGTTATCATGACGTCATTAAGTTTGTGTCATCTTGATACTGAGGTTCAATAATCTTATGAGTTGCAATGTTCAATTCAATTTCAATCTTAAGTTATTCTGTAGATAAGCCCGAAAACAATGTTATTAATTTATCAGCGCCGTTTTCTAAATTTCAAACGAAAGAGGGCGCTGTTGCAATTTTTGGTTTCTGCAAGATAAAACAATCAAACACGACGACAGTGCACGGCACAGCGCTTGAACTTGCTAGCATCAGTTTCAACGTTATGTGTACATAATGAGTTGTCAATGAAAGTGTGGGGGGGGGGGGGGGTTACGAGTGGGTAGGTGCGGTTCATTGTTCTGTTTTAACAAGATGTAAAAGGTTAAAATGTTGTTATCTCAGTGCAAAAGTTTAAGAGGGATTGCTGTTCTATAATCTGATACAAAAATTATGCTGAAGTGATCAAGAGTTTTAAAGATGTGAATAAGATAAGATATTATGAAATTTTTAACTTCCGTTATGAACCGAAATTTTCGAAAGTAAGTTAAAATATTGTACGTGTTCTGTGAAGCGTTTGTCAAACTTTTTACGATCTATCCGATGATGTGTAGATTGTCAAAATGATTTTTTTTTTAATATAAAATTTAAACTTCCGGTTTGAACCGGAAGACAATGTCATCAGGTCACAAATTATAGCGTTAGTAATGTTTTTCAAAGCCTTATCTGACGACGTTCAGATAATAAACAACTAATTCCTGGTTTTGGAGTAATGTTTTTTTCAAATAATTAATTGTATCTTCCTATTTAACCGGAAGTTAAGGTTAAATAGTAAATGTTGTGTGTCGTTTCTTAAGTTGTTACATACCTACCCAATGACGTATAAATAAATTAAAAAAATCAAATGTGTGGTTGAGAAATTATTTTTCTTTGAAAAATTTAATTTCAACCTCCGGTTTGAACAATAAGAAGCCAAGTTTAAACTGGTTTCATTTGTGTAGATCCTAATCAGTACATTAAAACCTTTCAGCTAATGTATGACTTGTAAAAAAAACCTATAATTATGTGAACCGGAGTAACGTGTTTTTCAAATATTAGATTAATTATCTGAGGGTGTGCATTGTTTCTTGTAATATCAATGCCAATGTATTCCTACTTGTAGTTTTGGTGCGAGACGTTGTTCATTATCACTGAACTAGTGCGATTCTGCTATGCACTCAGCGCTCGATGTTACTGAAAACATTATTCACAACAGCGCCCCCTTTCGTTGGACGAAAAAGGGCGCTGTTGGGGATTCCCCCCAAAAAAATTCGCGCCACTTCACACATGCACAGTCAGCGCTGGCAATGCATGTAGCTTACATAGTGTGCGTTGTTCTTGTCAGTCGTTAGCCCTTACACGTTATGTGTACAAAGCGTTGTCAATGAAAGTGGGAGGTGGGGGGGGGGGGGGGGGGGTACGAGTAGGACGGTGCGCTTCATTTCCCAGTTTTTACCAGATGCATACGATTATAATGTTGTTATCTCTGTGCAAAAGTTTAAGAGGGATTGCTGTTCTACAATCTGATACAAAAATTATGCTGAAGTGATCAAGAGTTTTAAAGATGTGAATAAGATAAGATATTATGAAATTTTCAACTTCCGTTATGAACCGAAACTTTCGAAAGTAAGTTAAAATATTGTACGTGTTCTGTGAAGCGTTTGTCAAACTCTTAACGATCTATCCGATGATGTGTAGATTGTCAAAATCCTAATTATGGTTTTTGAGTTATGATTTTTACAAATATTAAACTTTGATTTAATGTAATTCAGTGCCCGATGACGTCATCATGACGTAATTAGGTATGTATTGTCTTGATACTAAGGTTCAACTATCTGGTGAGTTTCAACATTCAATTCAATCTCAATCTTGAGTTATTCCGTAGATAAGCTCGAAAGTTGTTTTTTGAAGGAAAAAAACGAAGATGAACTTCGACCCAGGGTAACGACCCGGAAGTTAAGGTCGTACAATTTTAGCGTTAACTTTTCAAATGTTGCCCCAGTCTTGGTCTATCAGATGCCAAAACTTTGAACATCATAGCTTTCATATTTGTTGAGATACAGCAAAAAGCAAATGGTAATTTTTCAACTTTAAAAACCTTGTAATTCGACACCTGATGACGTCATCATGACGTACTGACAACTGTGCCGTCTTCATATTGAGGTTCAATTATCTGATGAGTTTCAAGGTTCAATTCAGTTTCAATCTTGAGTTATGCTGTAGAGAAGAGTTCTAGGGAAGAAGAAGATGGAGAAGAAAAAAAAAAAAAAAAAAAAAAGAACAATAACTAGACTTTCAGTTTTTGTCATGTGACAAAAACAAGGTGTTCGTGCTGAGTGATTAAATGAATTGGTGACAACATTTAACTCATCAATCAAATGATTGGTTCAGGTGTTATGAGTTTTGTAAAAATTAAACATCATGTTCCGGTATGAACCGGAAGTCAAGGGCAAATGGGGGTTACATTTTGTGTAGCGCTTGTTGAGATTTTGAAGACCTTTCTAATGATAAATAAATTCTAAAAATCAAATGTGTGGTTCGGAAGTTATGATTTTTTTAAATATAAAGTTTAAACTTCATTTTTTGAAAGCCTTATCTGCCGACGTACAGAAAATAAACAACCAATGTCTGCTTATGATTTTTTCAGATACTAAATTATCAAGGTCAAATGGGGTCAATTTTTGTGTAACGTTTGTCGAACTTTTAATACCTATCCGATGATGTGTAGATTGTAAAAATCAAATAAATGGTTCATGAGTTATGTTACAAAAATTAAACTTTCAGGGTTATTATTATTATTACCCGATGTGGTTATCGTGACGTCATTAAGTTTGTGTCATCTTGATACTGAGGTTCAACAATCTTATGAGTTTCAATGTTCAATTCAATTTCAATCTTGAGTTATTCTGTAGATAAGCCCGAAAACAATGTTATTAATTTATCAGCGCTGTTTTCTAAATTTCAAACGAAAGAGGGCGCTGTTGCAATGTTTGCTTCCTGCAAGATAAAACAATCAACACGACGCCGATGACAGTGCACGGCAGTCAGCGCGTGAACTGTCTTGCATCAGTTTCAACGTTATGTGTACATAATGCGTTGTCAATGAAAGTGTGGGGGGGGGGGGGGGGTTACGAGTGGGTAGGTGCGCTTCATTGTCCGGTTTTAACAAGATGTAAAAGGTTAAAATGTTGTTATCTCAGTGCAAAAGTTTAAGAGAGATTGCAATGCACACTATAATTCGGTACACACACAGTACACTGTATACTCATGAGTCATACTGCATGCTGCACATGACATGGTTATTTTACAAAACAAACTTGAATAATAATGAAAAATCTGCTTACCTGAAAGCTGACAGTCATGCTGTACTTTAACTCAACAAGTAATTATTGATTCTGGAACATACGATGCTAATTAGAATATATGTTTAGTAGCTTAATTTAGACAATTCGTAAAACTTCTTTTACGATTTTGGACAAACAATGGCAGTTTTCTGCATCTCTCCTCTTCATGACAAGAGGGCGCTATCACGCTGGAGCAGTGGGCTCTAGAAGGAGTTATGATTTGTTTCAATAGACGGATTATCCTGTGAGGTGTGCAATATAATCAACACGACGACAGTGCGTGAACTGGCTTGCATCAGTTTCAATGTTATGTGTACATAATGCGTTGTCAATGAAAGTGGGGGGGGGGGGGTTACGAGTGGGTAGGTGCGCTTCATATTCCGACTTTAACAAGATGTAAAAGCTTAAACTGTTGTTATCTCAGTGCAAAAGTTTAAGACGGATTGCTGTTCTACAATCTGATACAAAAATTATGCTGAAGTGATCAGTAGTTTTAAAGATATGAATAAGATAAGATTTTATGAAATTTTCAACTTCCGTTAACTACCAAAAGTAAGTAAAAATATTGTGAGGGTTCTGTGAAGAATTTGTCAAACTTTTAACGATCTTTCCGATGATGTGTAGATTGTCAAAATCCGAATTATGGTTTTTGAGTTATGATTTTTACAAATATTAAACTTTGATTTAATGTAATTCAGTACCCGATGACGTCATCATGACGTAATTACGTATGTGTTGTCTTGATACTAAGGTTCAACTATCTGGTGAGTTTCAGCATTCTATTCAATCTCAATCTCGAGTTATTCCGTAGATAAGCTCGAAAGTTGTTTTTTGAAGGAAAAAACCGAAGGTGAACTTTGACCTCGGTAACGACCCGGAAGTTAAGGTCGTACGATTTTGGCGTTAACTTTTCAAATGTTGCCCCTGTCTTGGTCTATCAGATGCCAAACTTTGAACATCATAGCTTTCATATTCGTTGAGATACAGCAAAAAGCAAATGGTCATTTTTCAACTTTAAAAACCTTGTAATTCGACACCTGATGACGTCATTATGACGTACTGACAACTGTGCCGTCTTCATATTGAGGTTCAATTATCTGATGAGTTTCAAGGTTCAATTCAGTTTCAATCTTGAGTTATGCTGTAGAGAAGAGTTCTAGGGAAGAAGAAGATGGAGAAGAAAAAAAAAAGAAAAAAACAGAACAATAACAAGAGGTGTTCGTGCACATATTGCACGAACACCTAACAAGAGGTATTCGTGCACATATTGCACGAACACCTAAACAGGACAATAACAAGAGGTGTTCGTGCACATATTGCACGAACACCTAAACAAAACTTAACAATAACAATAGGTTTTCGGCTGCTAGCCGAACACCTAACTAGGGTTTCAATTTTTGTTAATTACAAAAACAAGGTGTTCGTGGAGAGTGATTGAATTAGTAGGTAACGACATTATACTTTATCAATCCAATGCCTGGTTCAGGAGTTATGAATCTTTTAAAATTTAAACATCATAAGTTTTCAGTTTGGACCGAAAGTCAAGGTCAAAAAGAGTCACAGTTTGTGTAGCGCGTGATTAGTTTATGAAGACCTTTTAGATGATGTATGGATTGTAAAACTCCAATTTGTGGTTCAACAGTAATGATTTTTTTCAAATTTAAAGTTTCAACTTCCGGTTTCAACCGGAAGTCGATGTCAATTGAGGTCAGACTTTATAGCGTTGGTTCAGTTACAAAAGCTTTATCTGACGACGTAAAAAAAAAAAAAAAGTAGTTCAGGAGTTATGATTTTTTCAACTATTAAATTCCATCTTCCTGTTTGAACCGGAAGTCAAGGTCAAATTGGGTAAAATTTTGTGTATCGTTTCTTAAGTTGTTACAAACTTTTCGAATGATGTATAGATTGTAAAAATCCGATATGTTGTTCAGAAGTTATGATTTTCTCAAATAGAAAAAGGTTGACTTCCGGTTTGAACCGGAAGGCAGAATCAATAGAGGTCACGCTTGGTAGCGTTGGTGAAGTCTTTGAAGTCCTTTCTGATGATGTATAGACGATACAAATCAAATATGTGGTTCAGGATTTATGATTTTAAAAACATTAAAAAGCAACTTCCGACTTTAACCGGAAGTCAAGGTCAAACGGGGTCACATAATGTGGAGCGCATGACTAGTTTATTACGACCTTTCAGATGATGTATGAATTGTTAAAATCCAATGTTTGGTTCAGCAGTTATGAATTTTTCAAATATAAGATGGACCACCTCTGGGATGCAATGCGAAATATATTCCTAAATGAACCTACTTCTAAGGTTCAACTCAATTTCTTTTTTGAGTTAAACGACGGAGAAGGGTTGAGCGGAAGAAGAAGATTCGAAAGAAGAAAAAAAACGGAACAAAAACAAGAGGTGTTCGTGCTCATATTGCACGAACACCTAAAAAACAAAAAACTTAACAATAACAATAGGTTTTCGGCTGCCAGCCGAACACCTAAAAAACAAAACAGAACAATAACAAGAGGTGTTCGTGCTCATATTGCACGAACACCTAATAAGTATTTCTATAATTATAACTCATCTAAGTATGTGGGTTGAAGTTCAACCCCAGTCAGTAATGTACTCTCTGATAATTATCTTATTATTAAAAAAAAAATAAAAAATCAGGAAATAAGTGCTTGAAAAATTGCAAACCCCATTTGAGAAGCTACGAATAAAAGAAAAACATATTTTGGGCGGTCAAGTTTACACACAAAAGATTTTCTCTCCCAAACTGCCAAAGACAACATTTGCTAACTGAGGTGTGAACCACCATTTTGAAAGATTTAACATAACTTTATTCCTGTAAATTAACTATTTTGCTTGGAAGAAAAATAAAATAAACTTAGCACTTGATTCAAAACAGTTTTTGTTTCACAATGATTGCCAGCTTACAATTTATTGTAAACAATAACACGTTTAAAATCCTATCAAGTTAAAAAAAATTGCCGTCACCATTCTGGATCTACAGGGTGCACACAACTAAATCAACTCTCATTGGTTTTAGTGGGAATTGCTAAAATTAATATTAATAAATACACCAAAAATACTTAGAAGTCTCACAGCTTTTCACAGTAAAGAGACAATTATTAAATGACTCTGCTCAACAGTCAATTTGATATGGATAGTCCCAAGGCCCGTCGAGTTAATCCCCCTCAAAAGAAAAACACCCATGCACCGATTTTATTTTACAACCCTCCGAGCATCAATCTTGAAAAGTTTCCCTACACCTCTCGGCAAATAGAACAAATTTGTTAAGGGCTATGTCATCCAAAATACCTCAAGTTCGAAGTCACAATTGGGCAACATGTTTGAATGTATCCCCAAATAAAAGTCGGATAAAACATAGCTAATAAACTATGTGCTGTGTTGTTATATGTGTCCCATCACCCAATCAGAGAAGCAAAGGCTAAATATTTTACAATATTTCAAATATATCTACGACTCATAGTCTCTATTAATAAATATTAAAAAAAACATATATATTATAAATAATTACGACAACAAATTTTCAATTTATCCAGCTATGTTCTAAAACATTCCAACTTGGGGCCAATTTGCTCAAAGTATGCTAGTGCATGATTTTCGACAATTACTATTGTTTTAACAAAGACTATAGGCTGACAAATAAACAACATTGGTCATTGTTAGCGTGGTGAGTCCTTATCCATCATTAGTGTTTCTGTTTGTTGTCCAAAAACGTGATTCAATCTAATTAGAATTGAAGCAAACACAGGTATATAAAAATGGCAAAGAAAGAGTTGTATGCCCACCCCCCCCACCCTTTTTCTAACGACCGATATAACGCAATTGGTCTATAACTCTTGTAATTCAACGTTGCGGCAGTTATCAATGTTCACAGACATTGTGCTGTTTGATTTTGTATTGTTCACCAGAAGAATATGAAATCTGATTATTGGGAACAGAGCTAAGACTTGACGCTTGGGGACTCAATAATCAAGTTGAGATAGAAGGCCACGATTCAATTTCCAAATCATGAGGGATATCCCAAAAGCTATAAACAAGAGTTATTGCGAGTACTTCAAAGACGCCGCACCATAGCTAGACTTACTATAGCTAACAAAGAAACCCACTCGTTTGCAACCAAGGGAAAAGACCAACAACTCGGCAAAATCAGACACTAAATTATAATCTCATCAAACAAAGACTGCTACCGTTGCTCCTTGTATCCGAGAACAATACCAATCTGGAACTCATTCCCACCACAAGTTGAATCAGCCCCTGACTCCTATAATTTAAAGTCACTCCTTGATTTTTTATGTTTTATTTTTAAGTAGGCCTAAGAGCATGCATGCATGAAGGTCTGCACGTTTATAGCCCAGTGGTGGCGGTTTGTGCAGTAAAGACAAGATAAGACAAGACAAGACAAGAGTTCGTCCATAAAGTCATGGCAGCTAAAACAGTGATGCCAGCTTTCTGGCTCTTGGTCATCGCTGTAGTCCATGGTGAGTGCGCTTTAAATGCAACTAAACTTTACCTAATGGGTATGTATCCTTTTGGAGGTACAACATGGACAGGTGGAAAGGCCATGGCTTTGGCCACTGAGATTGCCTTCCGAGATATTAATGCTAATCCAAACATACTGACGGACTACGAGCTTGTATTGGTTCCTACAGATTCTGCGGTAAGATTGTTGTTTGTTATATACAGTGACAAAATGGATTCTACACCCCCCCCCCACCCCCAACCCCCTCTCTCTATCTCTCTCTGGCGAATTATTTTCTCAAGCCGGTGAACCAAAAGTGTTTAGGTGTAGATTGATGATAGGGTTTATGATGTAGTCTGGACCTGAAACATCAACTGTTTTTATTATTTTGTGTAATCAACTTGTATTTTCTAGATAATTATGTCATAAAAGCTGTCATTATTCACAGTGCAAACGAAGACAAACATTTGTCTGCAGTAATATTTTTATTCTCAGACACCCTTCAAATCTATATCAAACAAAAAATATAGATATACTTCAAAACTTACTGAGTTGTATCATAATTCGAAAATTCACCATTAATTTATCAATATATGGCCGCCATTTACAAAATGTTTTATGTTTTATTTTCATGCACCATGCTTTTGTGATGCGTTTCGTACCTTTTCATCTAACCTTGTAAAAAAGTTTTCTGTTTTTGATTCATGGCTTTTCTTGTTCTGTATTATTACTATTTTACTTGTTACTGTTTAAAAATACTGGACTTTTAGGGTAATAGTTATGATACTTTTAAAGGCTACCTTGTCTAAATAAATCAATATAATCAAGTCTCCTGGCACTTTCGAAAATGCTTCTTTTGATTTGTAAGACTCTCCAAACCTAAGACACCAAAATTAATTTTATTATTATTATTTTGTTTTTCTTTCTTGTTTTCTTTTTGTTTAAAGCTCTTAGCCCCTGCATACGGGGAAGGTATACGTCTGGTAATCACTCCTAAAATTAAAAGCAATACAAACTTACTTCGTTACAAATACATCAGCTTTCAATTGTATAAAGCATTTTGAGAATCATTTCACATTCAAGAAGTGTGTTTATGGAAAAAGATATAAGGTTTTATGCCCCAAAATTTGAATAATAGTTTCTGTCAGAAACGTTTCCTATATTAGGGATTATTCTTTCTGCGTGGACTTATTCGCTTCGGTTTTTCGGCGATATCTCAAAAATTTCACCACTTTTTGAAGTGAAATTTTTAGAAGTTACTTTTATTGTATACATCTACATTTATATAGGATTAAAACAATCGAACAGTTCCAAAAGCAAAGGTTTAGTTTGCCTTTAAAAAGTAGATTCTAGACCCCTTACTTTCCACTTTATGATACGATGTAGCCATTTTGAAAAACAAATAATATAGGTTTTCTCGGTCAATTTCGGCAAATGAGCAGCCAATTTAACCACTGAACCATTCTATTTCGCGCGAAATCGAATGCTTCTGAAAAGGGTCTTTCGATTTCGTTTTATGACTAGTCAAATGTACTGTTGCGTCATTCGATTTAACAAAACAATCATTCAATTTAACAATTCATCAAAGCAGCATTCAAATTCGCAGGAGCTTTTTGAGGCGTGTGTTTAGTCATTCAAATTCATGTTTGGGCAGTCATTTCTGTAATTTGTACAATCTAAAAAACGCTCTGTTAAACTTTTGTTTCCTTTCGAATGTTAAAGGCATAAACACGGTTCACTTATTGGCACTTGAGTTACTCTGCCGATGTACCTCGAAGACAAGCTTTCGCTACAGTTTTAGACGCATTTTTCTAGAAATGGCAGCTCGTGGTTGCTACGCAAGAGTGTCCCAGGTAGATCGAGAAAGTTTTATTGAGGCCTTCGAGGGAAACGAGCAAGACTACCTTGAGCTTGCGGTCAATTTGAAGTCAGCAGTGGTACAACCATACCCAAACATAAATGCCAAGATGTCTGGCACGCCAACAGATTGATGGTTGAGAAAGAAACAACAAACATAAATAAACACCCCATTCAAAAACATACACAATTAGGTCTTTATCAGTTAACCAATAAAGATCCCCCCCAACAAAATCAAAAAAAGAAAACAAAGAAGAAAACAAAACTAATGTAATAGGCCCCATGTAAAATCAACTGGAAACATAAATAAAGAAAGAAAAAAAGTTTGCCTGAATTAAATTGAAGATACAAAACAGATTGCCTTGTATACAGTTTATGTGTTTAGTCGCATTTCGTTATCGTACTTATTTGAGTTCTCTCATTTAGCGAAATTGATTGCCTCTTTACGAAATTGAAAAAAATAAATCAGTAAAAATTTCCAGTCGAACCAGCTTTGCTAAATTAAATGATGATTGTGCGTCACGAAAAAGAACGACGATATACTAAATTGAACACAGTGCTAAAGGAATTTGAATGCCCCAAAACGAAATTGAATGACCGAATTCTGAATTTGAAACGCAGTAAAAACTGGAGAGGCAAAATAGCTTTAATTCGAACGCACGAAAATTAAATCGGCTGCCCATTTGCCGAATTTGACCGAGAAAACCTATAATATTGTAAAATAATGTAAAAATGCATTGATGTTTCCGACAATATGGGGCATGCATGAGAATCAGAAATCTACGAAAGCCCAATCGTGCCACTGAAGTATATATTATCAGCGGGAACTAATCCGTTATAACGAATTATTAATCCGTTATAACGAATTAGTAATCCGTTATAACGAATTAATAATCCGTTATAACGAATTAATAATTCGTTATAACGGATTACTAATTCATTTAAACGGATTACTAATTCGTTAAAACGAATTAACAATCGGCCCACCTCCACGGTGCGACTGAACGGCCGAGTCCGAATTGATGATTTCGTATATGGCAGGAACGCCGAAAAGTTCCATAACTCATCGTTGTTGTAGTCAACGGCTATCTGCATCCGAAATCATCAGTTCGCACTCGGATGTTCAGTCGCATCATGGAGGTGGGCCAATTGTTAATTCGTTTTAACGGATTACAACTCGTTTTAACGAATTATTAATTCGTTTTAACGGATTATTAATTCGTTTTAACGGATTACTAATTCGTTATAACGGATTAATAATTCGTTATAACGGATTAGGTCCCGCTGATAATAATACTTCAGTGGCACGATTGGGCTTTCGTAGAAATCATCACAAGACACTACAAAATACATTATGTATCAAAGTCACACAAACCAAAGCCCCATGTATGACCAGTGGAACAGAGTCGGATGTTGACACTCTACAATGTGTGTGTCCGTACGTTATTAACAACAAGGGGGTAAATCGGGGGGCGGGGGTTACCAAACAATCATTGAGTTTAAAATAAAGTTGCCTCATTAAAAAATATATATATATTATTTTACGTGACACGTGACCTTTTACAACTCGTTGCAGATATACATTTTTACAATTATGGTTTTCACGCACTATGACTTTCATTTTTCAATTTGTGTCACTTGTACTTTGCAGTGTGATGGGGGCATTGCAACCGATGAAATGTACAGAGAGCTTTATAATCGCACGACTACTAAGATTATGATACTAGGAGCAGGATGTTCACTAGCCACTGAGCCAACGGCACAATCTTCCCATCATTGGAATCTTGTTCAGGTAGGATTGGAGAATTCTTTCGTCTTCTTTATTATTATTAGTCCAATAACGAAAAATTGTTTCGTTATATGCAACAAGATAAAAGATTGTAAAAAATATACGATAATCAATTATATACATACAAAGAGGCAATGTTATACTAGGAGCAGGGTGTTAATTAGCTAGCCACTAATTAGTGGTAAGACATCAGCACAAGCTTCCCATTAAAATCGCGCTGTTTAAAATGAATTGTTTAAAACTTTAAACAACGTTGCTCAGAAAGAATTATTATTATTTAAACATGCGCTGTTTAAAACGCGATAGAGTGAATGAGTTATGTTTTAAACAACATTGTTTAAAATTACGTCAAGCGTTGTCACGTGATGTATTTCCCGCCGATTGTATCTCATGTCATGGCGGCGGACAACGAGTTCTGGAAATCCTGGCAGATTTAGAGGTAAGTTATTCGACATTTGATGTCATAAATCTATTGTTTCAAGAAATCTGACAAGAACTTTCCACTATCGTTCTTCATTACGGGTTTGTTGTCCTTTAAACTAGTCGAGTACAAAATAAATAAAAAATGTGGGCGAAAGTACAGGATCACTGTACTACTTACCACCCCGCCTCATGTACACATGTAGTCAAACCGACAGAAGCCGTTCAGCGAAGACTTGTTGTTTGTAGATAGTTACTGTGTAGCTGTAGTGCAGAAGATGTGGAAGGCCTAGCCCTAAAAAATATATGCCTATTTTTAAGGTATTTATTATTTGATCTGATCATTCATCTTTCATGGCTTTACATAAGACAGACTTGGAGAGTTTCTTGTTGTTATTTGTTTAACGTTCAGCCTACTTTATTTTGTTACTGGCAGGCTAGCCCCACTCACTGTAGACACTGGAATGCCTAGCTGCATGCTTAGCCCTCGCACTTGCTGGGACAAGAAATCTGGAGAAATTCTCTCTTTTTTGGAGCGGAGAATAAAGCTACACTGTTTTGATACTTTATTTGTTTGTTGGGAATTCTTATGTCGATATTTCTTGGAGTTTGACTCTATACATGGACATGAGTCAAACACATATTATATCCTAATTTTGTCAGATTTCTTCAACATGTTTTTTCACATTTTTACAGGAGGGGACTGATATGACATTACTTGAGAACTATCGACAAGACACAGTCATCACAACCTTACATCATGGCTGTATGATCGGCGCATCTTCCCCAGATGTTCGTTATCAGGAAAAGACAGTCTATTGAATTCCAAGCGTTGACAAAAGCAGCAACTTTATTAAGGTTTTAAACAAAATTATTTCATGTTTCAAACAGTTGAGTGCAAAAAAGGGTTCACAAAAGAAATACAACAATGTGGTAATACTGTGAAACAGATGCCTTGGCTAGAAAAAGATGAACAACCTTGGTCTATTCTCTATAGGCCTTATAATTCAAGATGATACTCTCTTTCACCAATTATCACAATGAACACCTTATTAGGAAACTTGGGTGTTTTCAAGACCGAAGGACTGAATTTGTTTCTTAAAATTGAACTTTATCTGAAAAGGGAAAGGTATCATTTTAAAGACATGACATTGAAATGCTTATAAAAATTACAATAATGTGGTAGTGGAAAAAATAATTAATTTACAGACCCAAAGGTAATGTACAGAAATTACAGTATGGAAATTGCGAACAAAAAATATTCACATATTTGTGGACCCAAAGTTTCTCGTTTGGAATTAGAGCAGTGGTAACTATTCAAGGCTGTAATAGAAGAAAAAACTGCTGTATGACACAGGTAAAAACCATGGTTTTAGCAGACATGAAGCTTAAAATGTTTGTTTGACTTTCAGTGTAATAGTCGATAATTCCATAGAAAACGATTGGTTATTGGCTGTCAAAAAGTTACTGCAACTATACATGATCACACATTATACATTATTTGGACCAATAGAACCACCACACAATGTCTCGTAAAACATTTGGATGTAAAGAATTATTGTGAAAATAAATTTGCAGAGTTGCCAACTCAAGTACGTTTCTGTGTGACAATTGTTAAGTGTAATTTCGCCTTTTAAAATTACAATTTTTATGAAGTACTGCTAGTATGGACTAAACAACATCATTTAAACAACCAAAGTTGTTTTAAACAACCTCTTTTAAACAGTACCAGTTGTTTAAAGGAAGTTGTTTAAGAAAATGTTTACAATTTTGAACAACTAGATGTTTAAACTCTAAACAACACAGGTTGTTTTAAACAACCATCTTTAAACAACCCCAGTTGTTTAAAAGTAGTTGTTTAAAAGATTGTTTAAAATTTTGAACAACCTGATGTTTAAACTCTAAACAACCCTGGTTGTTCAACAGTTTGAACAACAGTTGTTCATGTGCCCTGGTTAAACAACGGTTGTTTAAAATTTTAAACAAGTTGCTTAAATATTTTTAACTGTGTACTGGAATCTTGTACAGGTAGGATTGGAGATTTAATGTTACGTTTCAAGGTATGCATCTTTCTTAAGCTAAGCATTTTTTTAGGTTCTAAGGTAGAATACTAGGGCAGGGTGTTAGCTAGCCACTGAACTACGGCACAGGCTTCACATTATTGGAATCTTGTTCAGGTAGAATTTGTGTATTAAATGTTACGTTTCACGGTATGCATCCTTCTCAAGCTAAGCAATTTGTTTAGGTTCTAAAAGATATAATACTAGGAGCAGAATGTTAGCTAGCCACTGAGACAACGGCACGAGCTTCCCATTACTGGAATCTTGTTCAGGTAGGATTGGAGATCTATTATTATTATTATTATTTATTCGACCAAAACAAACAACAAACCAAAGTTACAATAGCACAAGAAAGAACATTAACGGAAAAACAGTTATAAAAAAAGCAAGTAATAAGGAAAATAAATACAAAATTAGAAAAATAAAATTTAATTAATAAATAAAATTAAATAAATAAGAAAATAAAAGCAAAAACAAAAAATATAAAATCTAGAGCTAAGAACAATCTTTAGGTTCTAAGATAAAATACTAGGAGTAGGGTGTTAGCTAGCCACTCAGACAACGGCACAATCTTCCCAATATTGGAATCTTGTTCAGGTAGGATTGGATATTTAGAGCTAAGAACAATCTTTAGGTTCTAAGATAGAATACTAGGAGCAGGGTGTTAGCTAGCCACTGAGCATACGGCACATTATTGGAATCTTGTTCAGGTAGGAGTAGAGATTTAATGTTACGTTTCACGGTATGCATCCTTCTTAAGCTAAGCAATTTGTTTAGGTTCTATAAGATATAAGACATGTGTTAGCTAGCCACTGAGACAACGGCGAGAGCTTCCCATTAATGGAATCTTGTTCAGGTATGATTGGAGATTTAATGTTACGTTTCACGGTATGCATCCTTCTTAAGCTAAGCAATTTGTTTAGGTTCTATAAGATATAAGACATGTGTTAGCTAGCCACTGAGACAACGGCGAGAGCTTCCCATTAATGGAATCTTGTTCAGGTATGATTGGAGATTTAATGTTACGTTTCACGGTATGCATCCTTCTTAAGCTAAGCAATTTGTTTAATTAGGTTCTATAAGATATAAGACATGTGTTAGCTAGCACCTGAGACAACGGCACGAGCTTCCCATTACTGGAATGTTGTTCAGGTAGGATTGAAGATTTAATGATACGTCTCACGGTATGCATCCTTCTCAAGCTTATCAATTTGTTTATAGGTTCTATAAGATAGAATACTAGGAGCAGGGTGTTAGCTAGCCACTGAGTCAACGGCACAAGCTTCCCATTACTGGAATCTTGTTCGGGTAGGATTGGAGATGATACTTCAGGCAATTTACTGTTTACGTTTCACGGTATGCCCTCTTTCTCAAACAGTTTTCTTTAATTAGCTGTTCCGACCTAGCTGTCGGAACAGCTATTGTTTTCGTCGAGATTTTTATTAGCTGTTCCGACCTTTCAGTCGGAACAGCTTTTGTTTTCGTCCAGATTTTAAATTTTTGTTATTAGCTGTTCCGACCTTTCAGTCGGAACAGCTTTTGTTTTCGTCCAGATTTTTATTATTTTTTATTATTAGCTGTTCCGACCTAGCTGTCGGAACAGCTATTGTTTTCGTCGAGATTTTTTTAATTTTTATTAGCTGTTCCGACCTAGCTGTCGGAACAGCTATTGTTTTCGTCGAGATTTGTATTAGCTGTTCCGACCTAGCTGTCGGAACAGCTATTGTTTTCGTCGAGATTTTTATTATTTTTAGCTGTTCCGACCTAGCTGTCGGAACAGCTATTGTTTTCGTCGAGATTTATATTATATTTCTTATACTTGTTTCCGCCTAAATCCCATAGCATTTGCACACGTTTTTTGTATACAGGTAATATCCTAGAGCGTAATACGAAAGAGTGAGATCATTATATCAAATCGAAGCTTAGTACATGAACTTGACTCTTAATGAAAAAAATTGTAAAAATTCTTAATTAATTAGCCACTTAACAGCGAGGTGAATATTTAATTAGCCAACCTTGTTAGCACCATATCTCAAAAGGTATAGCCCCGATCGTCAAACTTTTTTCTGTTTTAGACTTCTGGTATACTGTAGATACTGTAGATACTGTAAAATTACGGACGACGTCACAATGACGTCATTTATTGCGCGTTTTCGCCCGTGTACAAAACACATGGAGATAGGGAAAACAAATCCGACTTCTAAAAACATAATTTTTCAATTAGGCTCAAATTTAACGTCCTAGATTACACAAATGTTTCTTAAAACAAAAAAAGGTTTTATAGACAATCAGTTTAAAAGCATCAAAACTTATTAAAACATTGTCAGTAGAGAAAAAAAAACAAATTCTCTGGCAAATTGAACGCCATGGGTACTCTGACTAGAATTTGATATGTGTTTATTAACGACAAGGATTAGATTGTTCACCTTTTTTTGTAAGTAAAAAATGCACCGTTAAACTCGTGTAGCGCCCTCACAGATTGAGGGCGCTATATGAGTTTAACGGTGCTCTTTCTTATTTTCCTAGACTCGTTGAAGTCCTAAATCCATTTATGACCCGTGTTGTTGACGTTTTTGTAGAATATACATAGAGTCATCATTCCTGTCGCCGACTGACACAAGTCTACGTTCATTCACAAGAATCGAAAAGAATTTGTCTTGCTATCAGCGCAGCGTCGTGTAATCAGATAGTTATTCAGATTTCAGCGTGGACGTAAAGAATATGAGCGCCGTGTTCTTGCCGCTGTTTCGGGGTGGCAAACTTGTCTGCGCTTGGGTCCCGTTCGCCGGAAAACGATATGTTTAAAATTTCTTGTGCAAAGGCATTACTTCAGGAAACCGCGATGTATAAGTTACAAAACTTGATGGCGCTTGCAATAAAGCAATAAAAAGAGCTGATTGAGGAAAGGTGTGGTAAAGAGAAATTAGTTTTTCCATGGCTAAACGGTCAGTGTTGGATTTGGGGGTGTGAAGAGACAAAATTACAATACAATCGTATCCCATATGAATTTACTGTTTTAGCCTAAACAAATATAACATACTCGATTGGCATTTCAGGGTAGAAAAATTGTTACGATTACGATTTAAATACAACATCATTTTGTTTACCTGCATTTAGAGTTATTTTTTAGTAAACTCGTAATCATTTCTGAAACGGTCAGTTACATGTGTAACCGTTCACATTTATTATGGTCAAAATTTCGCGACACTTTTTGAGGATGATTTTTCAACATTTATCCGAACCGTAATAATGTAAATGTTCAACCGGTTGATCGGATGGTTAACCGTGTGACCGTCACAGGCAGGCTTACAAAGCCTCGGCATTTAAATGTAAACGTAAACATTTAAACGTTCAACAGGATAATCGTTTGGTTAACCGGGTAATCGTGCAATCGATTTGTTGTGGAACGCCCTCTAGCGTTCAATGTTTCTTTCAACTAATGCCGCACACAAAGTAATGAAATAACGAAGAATTAAGCCTGTAAATTGGAAACGATATAGGTGTGTGTGGCAATTATTATGGTCAGCATTTCGCATCACTTTTCAAGTGAATTTTTCAACGTTTATCCGAACCGTACAAATATGTGAACGTTTAACCGTAAGATCTGTCACTTAACCGTGTAACCGTCACAGGCTTACGTATAAGCCTGCGCATTCACGAATTGTTGTGGAACGCCCCCTAGCGTTCAATGTTTCTCACAAATATTACTGCACGCACAGTTGTATTGAAATAACAAAGACTACGAGTCTGTAAATTGGGAATGATATGTGTGTGTGTTTTATGGGATATTGTGCTGTGAAAATCGTGATCACAGTTATTATGGTCAGCATTACGCGCAACTTTTTAAGTGAATTTTTCAATGTTTATCCAAGTACAAATAAATGTAAACGTTTAACCGTAAGATCTGTCACTTAACCGTGTAACCGTCACAGGCTTACGTATAAGCCTGAGCATTCACGGTTATTTTTTGTCAACATTTCTGAAACAGTTTCCGAAACAGTTGGTGACCCGTGTAACAGCAGTTTCATAAACAAAATTTCAATTTAAATAAAATGTTTACACAACCATGCATGTCACCTAATATCCTAAGCGTAAAAGTATGAAAGAGTTAGATCCTATATTAACCCTTTCAGTACCAACACATATTGGCTACTTATGCCATGGTGACCAGAGACATTTCCTTGACATGGCTAACTGGTGACCAACACTATTTTAGGAAAATTTGAGGTTACAGCGCCCTCACAAGGCAGATTGGGGTTAGCCTAGGTCCTAGTAACATAATGCAAGTTGAGCAAGCAATTAAATTACTGTTTCCTTTGGCATATTGCCTTGGACTAAATCATTGCCTTAAACATATATTTGAGGTATGGTATTATGACCACTAAATACACAATTGAGTAGTTTAAATGTTTAAGCTAAACATTTGTCAAGTAGCTGTTCATACCAATCTGCATGAGACATATTTTTGAAACGTTAAATAAACATAAGGTTTTAAGATATTACTTTTCAAACAGCATCCTCCCCCCCCCCCAAACCCGCCCAAAAATATAAAAAAATATTGGTTGAGCCTCACCGATACTGGGAGTTGGTGACTATACCCATGTTGATCAATAGGTTAAGGCTGCCATTTAGATTGTTGGCAAATTATGAATCCTCCAAAAAACAAAAGGTTTTAATAATTTGTTTTGGAAGCAACCCCCCCCAAAAAAAAACCCCGCTCCTAGGAAAAGACATTAAATATAAACAAGAGAGTTTGGATTACGCACAATATGACTTAGAAATAAATGACTGGTAAAATCAAAAGTTTAATTTTTTTCTACATTTAATGACAAAGAAGGAACTGACATAAAAGAACATTAAATATTGCCCATTTATAAATGTCCGCCAATAAATTAGGTTTTGGTCCGTATCTCCGTCTATGAGCCTCACATACAAAAATTATAATTGCCATGGTGGCAAAATAACTCATAAAATATATGTTTTACCTATCATTCACCAATATGTAAAGAAGAAACAAACATAAAATATTTCAAAAGTGCTATACTTGTATTTTCTAAGTACCATCCTCCCCCCCCCCCCCGCCCCAATGTTGGAAACTTGAATGTATTAAGGATCCAGGAACCCAACAAGACACACAATTAAATAATTGCATCAGTCGGTTAAGGCGGCCATTTTAATAATAAAAATGGCCGCCAAACAATTTTGTTTTGGCCCGTAACATAAAATATTGCCAGGTTTTCAGGATGCTGGAACCCAATGAGACCAAATAAAAACAATGTGGTACAGTTGCTTAAGTCGGCCATTTTTAGTATTTTAAAATTAGTTTCTGAAACCTCAAATAAACATGTTTTAATAAATTCCTTTTGAAGCACCCCCCAAACCCGCTCATAGGATTGCACATTCAATAAACAGAAGAGAGGAACTGGACAAAAATTACTCCTCAAATCAAATTTACACCTATCATGAACCAATATGTAAAGAAGGAACTAACATTACATTTTGCCAAAGTGCTATACTTGTTTTTTCTAAGTACCATCTTCCCCCCCCATGCTATACTTGTTTTTTCTAAGTACCACCCCCCCTCGCCTCAATGTTGATTGTTGGCAGGCATGTGGTTGTGGGATTCAACATTGTAGCGGGGGGGGGGGAAGGGGGAGTATTCAGAAAGTTTAGAAAATTATTAGTTTGGTGTGGAAATTCTCCAATAATGGTATAACCGCTTTACAAATGTTTAACATAATTAACTTAATAGTTGAATTGTTGACCTAATTTATCGCTTGGTGTGGAATTTCTCAAAGCATGGTATAACACACATTGGCTTGATACACTGCTTACAAATCGTGCGAGTTTGTTTCCGATTAGAGGTGGAACTGCATACAACACAGTCACGTTTCTTCCCGTCAACAATCGGACCTGGAAAGTGCTGAGTTGAAAGGGCGTTTGAAGCACTTGACACTTTACGGGCATGGTGAACTGGGTTGTTCTCGAAGTTTGAAATAAGTGCCTCTATCACCTTGACCCGAAAATCCAAAGTAGACAAGCTCTTGTTTGTATGGATGCTGTTGTATACGACATTAGCATTGAGCAAACATATGTCTAGGATTGTAATAAATACACGTTTCCACCATTTGAATGTTTTGTGGGTATGAGTATAGTACGTGCATAATTGTCCTGCCAGATCCGTGCCCCCCATGTATTTATTGTAATCCTCGACTATGCACGGTTTTTTGATATGACGAAATCCTGTTGAAGTTTTCCGGCTCCGAATCTTTTTACTAGTGACACTGCAATCGCCATAGTTTGAGAGGAGAGTGACACGTTTTGTGTCCTGCCACATAACGCATAGTTGGCCTGCTTTCTGAAAAAATTTGGGATCTGCACCGCTTTTCATAGGAAATTTTTTGGAGTGAGTTTGCTACGTCGGGTATCCCTAGGGTGGTATAGCGCACAGTTCCACAAGCTCCGAATCCTAGCTCAGACAACTTGGAGAACAGAGCCGGGCTAGTAAACCAATTGTCCATGTAGATGCAATGTCCTTTATTTTCGAGTCCCTGCAAAAGGTTCAATACTACGTTGCCTGGTGCCCCTATTTCGGATGGATGGTTTGTCTCAGGATCACTTACAGAGGACTGTCCTTGTGGGCACCTGGGCTGCGATCCTGTGAACAACTCCCAGGCACATGTGTACCCTGTGTCGGATTCGTTCAATGAGAAAGATTTCAATCCCCATTTTGCGGCTTTTCTTTGCATGTATTGCTTGAAGCTCACCCGTCCTTTGAATTTGACCATCGTCTCGTCCGGTGAAAGGCTTCGTCCCGGCTGGTACACCCGGAGGAATGATGGTAGTACAATGTTTAACAGTGGCCGTAATTTAGCAAGTTTGTCACGGGGAGAGTCGCCCTCGACATCTCTGTTATTGGCGAGGTGAAAAAATCTTAGGATTGCAGTAAATCGGTTACGAGCCATGGTTGCTGAGTACAGGGGACTTCGTAGAATTTCAGACCTGGACCAATGCATGCAGTAACGAGGCCTTTTGTTGATTCCCATGCAAAGAAGTAGGGCCACGAATGCCATCATTTCAGGTACATCAGTTGGTCTCCATGCACACTTATTTTCTGCCCCCGCTCCCAATATTTGTTCAGCATAACGATTAGTCTCTAGTACCATCATCTGCCACACTGCTTCACAAAAGTACAGTTTGAAGATTTGTATGGGGGGGAGAACGAACTGAAGTCTTCTGTAGCCCCGGTGTTTGCTGTAAATTTAACAGGCGGTCGCCGTGTGTAACAGTTGGCTTCACGCCATCCACACCTGAAATTCTTTTTTTTTCTTTTTTTTCTTACCCTTCTTAGAACAGGTTAATGTTGCTGTTGATGTCGAGGCCCTCGGCTCTGTATCCTCACTGTCTTCTGACGTCTCCGAGTCCTCAAGTGGCGATTCCTCGTCAGATGACATTTCTGAACCAGTGTCTGCGAAAATTTCTTCCAAAATGTTATCATTTTCTTCGGCCATGTTGTCAGAATGATCTCTTACTGAAGAATGCGTGGGGGACGCTTAACGATACCGCTTAAATTTTTACACTTGCGACGCTTCAGTGCAGGGTACACGCGGCCATCTTGTTACCAAGGGGATGGACAAAAGGCGATTGAGGGGGCTATTAACATTTTGATAACTTACTTTTGGTCGATGTGCCACAGAGGCTCATTGGTCACCGAGAGTGCTAATAATTCCGTGCCATACGGGCTCATTGGTCACCAAGTGGAATGTTGTTTTGAGCCGCTATGGCACGGCGGTACTGAAAGGGTTATATTGAAGCTTTGTAGTACATGAACTTAACTCTCAATGTAAATTGTTTTCATTCTTAATTAATTAGCCCATTTACAGCGAGGTGAATATTTAATTAGCCAATCTTGAGACCACTATATCTCGAAATGTATACAACCGAGAGTCAAACTGTTTTCAGTTATAGACTCCTTGGGCATTGGAGATTAACCTTGGGAAACCGTGACCCCATGTTGACCTTGACTTCCGGGTCAACCGGAAGTGGGACCATATCTCAAGAACTACACAACCGGTTTTCAAACTTTTTTTAGTTATAGACTCCTTGGGCATGGGAGACTAGCCTTGGTTAACCGTGAGCCCATGTTGACCTTTACTTCAGGTCAACCGGAAGTGGGACCATATCTCAAGAACTAATACACAACCGAAGTTCAAACTGTTTTCAGTTATGGACTCCTTGGGCATTGGAGATTAACCTTGGGTAACCGTGACCCCATGTTGACCTTTACTTCGGGGCAACCGGAAGTGGGACCATATCTCAAGAACTACACAACCGATTTTCATTTTCTTTTCAGTTATAAACCCTTTGATTATTAAATGTTAGACAAGGGTTACCATGACCCCATGTTGACCTTTATTTCTGGTTTAAAAGCTCCTTTCGATTCAGTGTCAGAATGAAGACCAGGTTTAGGTTTTTAGGCACACTTAAGTGAAAAAGGGCCTGTCAAAGGTCAGAGTCTATCTTGATATCAGACCAACTTTAAAGCTTTGAAGCACTTAATCGAAGCAAAACAACACGGAACAGCTCTGTGTTTGTTCACAAACACTTAATGTCTAGTTAGCTGTTCCGACCTAGCTGTCGGAACAGCTATTGTTTTCGTCGAGATTTTTATTAGCTGTTCCGACCTAGCTGTCGGAACAGCTATTGTTTTCGTCGAGATTTTTATTAGCTGTTCCGACCTACCTGTCGGAACAGGTTTTGTTTTCGTCGAGATTTTTATTTGTTTTTATTATTATTATTAGCTGTTCCGACCTACTGTCGGAACAGCTATTGTTTTCGTCGAGATTTTTATTATATTTCTTATTCTTGTTTCCGCCTAAATCCCATAGCATTTGCACACGTTTTTTGTATACAGGAAATATCCTAGAGCGTAATACGAAAGAGTGAGATCATTATATCAAATCGAAGCTTAGTACATGAACTTGACTCTTAATGAAAAAATTGTTAAAATTCTTAATTAATTAGCCACTTAACAGCGAGGTGAATATTTAATTAGCCAACCTTGTTAGCACCATATCTCAAAAAGTATAGCCCCGATCGTCAAACTTTTTTCTGTTTTAGACTTCTGGTATACTGCAGATGTGCTTTTTGGCCTAAAATTACGGACGACGTCACAATGACGTCATTTATTGCGCGTTTTCGCCCGTGTACAAAACACATGGAGATAGGGAAAACAAATCCGACTTCTAAAAACATAATTTTTCAATTAGGTTCAAATTTAACGTCCTAGATTACACAAATGTTTCTTAAAACAAGAAAGGTATTATAGACAATCAGTTTAAAAGCATCAAAACGTATTAAAACATTGTCAGTAGAAAAAAAACCCAAAATTCTCAGGCAAATTGAACTCCATGGGTACTCTGACTTGAATTTGATATGTGTTTATTAACAACAGAGTAAATTTTTTCCCTTTTTTTTTTAAGTAAAAAAAAACGCACCGTTAAACTCGTATAGCGCCCTCAATCTTTCTAGGGTTTCCTAGATTCGTTCAAGTCCTAAACCAATTTATGACCTGTGTTGTTGACGTTTATGTAGAATATACATAGAGTCATCATTCCTGTCGCCGACTGACACAAATCAACGTTCATTCACAAAAATCGAAAGGAATTTGTCTTGCTATCAGCGCAGTCGTGTGATCAGATAGTTATTCAGATAATTTTCAGCGTGGACGTAAAGAATAGAGCGCCGCGTTCTTGGCGATTTTTCTTGCCTGGCAAACTTGTCTGCGCTTGGGTCTCGTTCGCCGGAAAACGATATGTTTAAAGTTTCTTGTGCAAAGGAATGACTTCAGTAAACCGCGATGAATCAGTTACAAAACTTGATGGCGGTTGCAATTAATAATAAAAAGAGCTGATTGGGTGAGGAAAGGTGTACAACAGAGAAATTACCTTGCTAAACGGTCAGTGCTAGATTTGGGGGTGAAGAACAAAAATTAACAATAGCCCAGCAAGAACATACTAATCGTTACAAAGACACAACAATAGTGTTGTAGTGACCACTCTTTGGACTAAGTCACCACCTCTTGTCCACAGTGGCTTTATTTAAATCTATACCTGGATATTCCAGGGTACCTAAGCAGGCAGGTAGCCTATTGTTATTTCATGCATGATTAGGCAGGACACTGAGGATAGAATGATAAAAGCTGGGTGTGCACACACTCTCTCTCATTCCTCTCTACAAGACTACCAGAGTGGACACAAGTGTTTTTAGTTTAGTCCTGCCAGCACGTTTCATGAGGTCTTTTCCTGAGCTTAGGTATTACTTTAGTTTAGAGTAGGTGTATATTTATTCATCATAAGTTAGCTTAGGTATAGTACTAGTTGTAGTTTATAATAATTTGAGCAAGTGTGTCAACCAAGGTGTTGGTTGTAGTACACAGCCACCCAAAAGGGCAGACACACTTCTTCACCATCCGTCGACTCCGACTCAGCAGCACATTCATAATAATGGAGGCAGAGCAAGATAGGGTAAGTTTGTAATTCATAAGAACCCTACATTGGTGATCCCGACGTGATTTTACCTCCATTTATTTTAATTCTTTATTTATATTTTTTTTTTTCAATGAGTCAAGACGAGACTGTAAAATTCTTATTTGTAGCAGACTCACGAGCTCATTCTTTTGACCGCTATTCGGTGCCTTTAGGATGCAAAATTAATGTTGATTATGTTATCAGGCGAGGAGCCACTATTTCAGATTTAATTCCACTTACTTTAGCTAGATTAAGTAAATACAGTGAGAAGGATAAAGTCATTGTCAGATTAGCAGCAGGTATTAATGATATTACTACATTTCACTTTGGTTCAAATTCCGAGAAAGTACTTAAACGTTCTGATGTTAACTCTGGAGATTTGATCTCACAATTACAACAGTTTACAGCTAAGATACTGGAAGTTAGGCCAACTGCGTTAGTTGCATTCGTGACAATTCCACCTGTATCCTTTGCAAAGTTTCAAAACAGCAAACATTTAAAAACAGCCATTTTAACTGATGAGGTTTTGCAACAGTATCAACGTGAACTAGATGACATTGTTGACTTGGTAAATTCCTTCATTAAGTCGCACAATAATGAACCCCAACATCAGAAAATAGTTCGTACATTATCATGGCATACTTCTGTACGAAAACCTGCTAAACGTAGGAGCCGTTCTGGAAAATTGAACAGATTAATCCGTAATGACTTTTCAGTTTTATATGACGGACTACATGCTATTTCAACTATAAAAAGACGTTGGCATATTGAACTTCTCAGAGCATTTGAAATAGATAAGCAGGTAGTGTTAAGGTCATAAATCTTGTCAGATTATATAATACTCTTTAATTACCTAGGTCCAACAACTTATTTAATAGTGAATTATGGCTGAAGAAAAGTCTCACGAGTATCCGTTAGCAGCTGTTAGTTTAAAGTTACCCCCTTTCTGGCCTAATGACCCAACTATTTGGTTCGCTCAAATAGAAGCTCAATTCACTACAAGAGGAATTACCAGTCAGAGTACCCGTTTTGCATATGTGGTGTCATCTTTGCAACCAGAAATTGCACAAGAAGTACGTGATCTTTTATTACATCCGCCACAAGAAAATCAGTATGACAAAATAAAGGTCGAGCTAATCCAGCGCACTTCAGCGTCGGAACAAAAGCGTTTGCACCAGTTACTCATTTCAGAAGAATTGGGAGATAAAAAACCTTCCCAGTTACTAAGAAGAATGAGACAGTTGTTAGGAGAACAAGTGTTAGAAGAAAGCATCTTGAAACAGCTTTTTCTCAAACGTTTACCTACTAACGCACAATTAATATTAGCATCCACTAGTGACAGTGTAGATATTGATAAATTAGCCATCATAGCCGATAAGATTTTGGAAGTGACACCTTCCTCATCATCAATGGTTACTTCAGTAATCGCTGCAGCCTCACCATCTCCCTCAAATGAAATAAAAGAACTACGTGACATGATATCCAAACTTAGTATTGAAGTTGAGTCACTGAGTAAAAAAGTTCAAAGAAGTAGTCGTGTCAGAACAAATAGCAGGAATAGAAGCAAGGGTAGATATGGTTCAGTCACGATCCCCCTCACGAAGTAATAATGCACCAACACACGCAGGAGGCTCCTGTTGGTACCATTGGACTTTTGGGGAACGTGCAAGCAAATGTGTTCCACCATGTACTTATTCTCAAAATAAGTCTGGAATTCAGTCAAACGAGAACGCCAGCAACTAGTGGAGACGGGTTCAACTGGCAAAGAGAACAAAAGTCGTCTCTTTTTTGTTACTAATCGTACTACAGGTACTAGATTTTTGGTAGATACAGGGGCTGATATTAGTGTTTTTCCAGCATCCTCAAAGGACAAAGTTAGTCCAAGTTCATTAAATTTACATGCCGCCAATAAGACTCCCATAATGACTTATGGTGAAAAAACGTTAACGCTTGATATAGGATTGCGTCGTACTTATCAATGGATTTTTATTCTTGCTGATGTGTCCTATCCAATTCTTGGAGCAGATTTTTTGGCAAACTTTTCATTAGCAGTTGATGTAAAACACCATAGGCTTATTGATATGCAAACCACCCTAAGCATTCAAGGTATTAAGTGTATGGATGATTCAGTGAGCCCGACATTCAGTATCAGTGAAGGCTCTATGTACGACCTACTACTAGGCCAGTACCCTGAAATTACACGTCCTAGCTATAATGAATCAGCAGTGAAACATAATATAACTCATCATATTGTGACTAAAGGCCCACCTGTAAAAGCAAGACCACGTAGACTAGCCCCAGACCGTCTTAGCATTGCAAAAGACGAATTTAATCACATGTTGCAACTGGGCATTGTAAGACCTTCTCAGAGTAATTGGTCCTCTCCTTTACATATGGTCCCAAAGAAGTCTAATGATTGGCGTCCTTGTGGCGACTATAGAGCTCTTAACAATGCAACAGTACCTGATAGGTACCCCGTTCCACACATACATGATTTCACATCAACTCTTCATGGCAAAACCATATTTTCGAAAATTGATTTGGTCAGAGCATACCACCAGATACCAGTGGAGCCAGACGATATACCAAAGACTGCGATTACTACTCCATTTGGTTTGTTTGAATTTGTGAGGATGCCTTTTGGCTTAAGAAATGCAGCACAGACTTTTCAAAGATTTATAGATCAAGTCCTTCGAGGCCTACTATTTGCATATGCTTACATTGATGATATATTAATTGCCAGTGATTCACCTGAAGAACACTATCAACACCTCACACTATTGTTTGACAGGCTTAAAGATTATGGGGTTATCACTAACCCTGTCAAGTGTGTTTTAGGTGTGCCATCACTTGATTTTTTAGGGCACAAGGTAGATACCAATGGAATTAGTCCTCTTCCCGACAAAGTACAAGCCATCAAAGACTTACCTCCACCAAATTCCTTACGGAAGATACGAGAGTTTCTAGGTTTGGTAAATTTTTACCGCAGATTTTTACCTCATGCTGCAGATATTTTACAACCCCTAACAGATCTCCTTGCAGGGAAGGCTAAGAATAAATCTATACAACTGACTGCTAGGGAGCTTCAGGCTTTTGAAGAAGCTAAGTCATCATTGATGCATATAACAATGCTTGCGCATTTAGACATCTCTGTCCCAATCTGTGTCACGGCTGATGCATCCGATGTTGCTATAGGTGGGGTACTTCAACAGTTAGTAGAAGGTAGTTGGCAGCCAATCGCTTTTTTTTCTAAGCGACTTCAAAACGCAGAGACTAGGTATAGTACATTTGGTAGAGAATTGTTAGCAATTTATCTCTGTATCCGCCATTTTTCGCATATTTTGGAAGGTCGATCATTCCATATTTTCACTGACCACAAACCACTTACCTACACTTTTGCAACCAATCCAGATCGTTACTCACCACGAGAAATAAGACATCTGGATTACATATCCCAGTTCACAACTGATATCCGTCATGTAAAGGGCAAGGATAATGTTGTCGCTGATGCTTTGTCCCGTTCACATATCAGTACAGTTGATAGGAGAAAAAACAGTATTGATTTTGAGGAAATGGCTTCCCTTCAAAAAGATGATGAAGAACTTTCTAAGTTACGAGACTCATCGTCTTTGCAATTTAAGGAAGTACCACTGCCTACGTCGCATGGTACAATTACATGTGACATGTCGACTGATACAGCAAGGCCATATGTTCCCATGAAATTAAGACATGCAGTTTTTGAGTCATTACACTCATTATCTCATCCAGGCATTCGGGCAACACAAAGGTTAGTCACACAGAGATTTGTCTGGCCAAGCATTAACCGTGATGTCCGGAAATGGACACGATGTTGTTTAAAGTGCCAACAAGCTAAGGTACATCGCCACACTATGGCACCAGTTGGTACCTTTACCTTACCTAGTGCACGCTTTAGCCACATTCATATTGATATTGTAGGACCCCTTCCACCTTCTAATGGTTATCGTTACATCCTTACTATCATAGATCGGTTTACAAGGTGGCCAGAAGCTATCCCTATCCATGACATAACAGCTGAAACTGTTGCCAAAGCTTTTGTCGAGCGTTGGGTTGCAACATTTGGTGTACCAAGTAACATTACAACAGATCGAGGCACACAGTTTGAATCGGCTCTTTTTAGGCAGCTTAACTACATATTAGGATCAAAGCGTATCCGTACTACGGCCTACCACCCAAGAGCTAATGGACTGGTAGAACGCTTTCATAGACAACTAAAGTCTGCCATAAAAGCACAACCACATCCTAGTCAATGGACAGAAGCACTGCCTCTTGTACTGTTAGGCATACGTACTACCTGTAAAATTGACATTAATTGTTCAGTAGCCGAGATGGTTTTTGGTACAACACTGGCCCTTCCATGTGACCTTGTAGTACCCGATAATGAATTAATGATACCTGTAGATTCATCCAACTATGTTGATCGTTTGAAGCAACACATGTCAACTTTGCGTCCGGTTTTGACTAGACCATCCACAAAGAAAAGTCAAGTAC
The DNA here is from genome assembly GCA_037783415.1 of Leptasterias polaris. Lineage (NCBI taxonomy): Eukaryota > Metazoa > Echinodermata > Asteroidea > Forcipulatida > Asteriidae > Leptasterias > Leptasterias polaris. The sequence goes on along the minus strand of JAZGTN010000274.1, from coordinate 60,567 downwards.
ATAAAGACTTAGAAAACTGTAGTCATGTATGGGTACGTACTGACGCTATACGTAAACCATTGCAGGCACCATATACAGGCCCATACAAAGTCCTAAACAGGAATGAAAAAGTTTTCAAACTTGCCTACCCGGGTAAAACGACAACAGTCAGTATCGATAGACTAAAGGTAGCTTATTTAGATGATGATGTAGTTACTAACATTGACGACGCATATAAAGTTACTAAGAGTCTACCTCCCCCAAAGATAAGTCCAGAGCCTCCATTGAGAGTTACTCGTTCTGGCAGACATGTTCGCTGGCCAAGTAGATATATCCAGGTAATATCTAACAGCGAGAAGAATGATACTTTTCCACCCTGAAGTATATATATTATGTAGTTTATTATTATCGATTTTCGTGATTTCTCTCTAAATCTAGATGGGGGCTAGATGTAGTGACCACTCTTTGGACTAAGTCACCACCTCTTGTCCACAGTGGCTTTATTTAAATCTATACCTGGATATTCCAGGGTACCTAAGCAGGCAGGTAGCCTATTGTTATTTCATGCATGATTAGGCAGGACACTGAGGATAGAATGATAAAAGCTGGGTGTGCACACACTCTCTCTCATTCCTCTCTACAAGACTACCAGAGTGGACACAAGTGTTTTTAGTTTAGTCCTGCCAGCACGTTTCATGAGGTCTTTTCCTGAGCTTAGGTATTACTTTAGTTTAGAGTAGGTGTATATTTATTCATCATAAGTTAGCTTAGGTATAGTACTAGTTGTAGTTTATAATAATTTGAGCAAGTGTGTCAACCAAGGTGTTGGTTGTAGTACACAGCCACCCAAAAGGGCAGACACACTTCTTCACCATCCGTCGACTCCGACTCAGCAGCACATTCATAATAATGGAGGCAGAGCAAGATAGGGTAAGTTTGTAATTCATAAGAACCCTACAGTGTTTTTATATTATAGAAAACTGCAAACAAGGTAAACAGTTTCTGAAACAACCAATATTTACAATTAAAAAATTTGTTCATCAATCTAAATACATCAGGGCCCAATTTTATGGCTCTGCTTACCGTAAGCTTAGGATCGGCGCTTACTGAAGCAGGTTATTCTGTGCTTATGTCAAGCGTATTACACGGGTTGGCATTTTGTGTGCTTGCGTAGTTAACATTAGCCATTCTACGCTTACACAGCTAGTGCAGAAATTCTGTGCTGCTTGCTCGTTAAGCAGAGAATGGTGACCCCATAGCGCAGAATTCAGCATTAAGCTGGCCATAAATTTGGGCCCTGCGTGTTTTTTTTCCTAGGGACTTTATTATACTAACAAAACACTTTTAAACGTTTATCCGAACCGTACAAATGTAAACGATTAACCGGATGATCTGTCACTTAACCGTGTAACTGTCACAGGCTTACGTATAAGCCCACACACTCATATATATTTTTTTAAACGTGTAACCGTTTTCTGACACTAAATAGTCACAAATTTCGCAGCACTTTTCAAGTGAATTTGTTTACGCTGATCCCAATCGTTAACATTTGAACGATTAACAAGATTATCGTTTGGTTAACCGGGTAACCGTGCAACCGATTTGTTTTGGAACGCCCTCTAGCGTTCAATGTTTCTTTCAACTAATGCCGCACGCAAAGTAATGAAATAACAAAGAATTAAGCCTGTAAATTGGAAACGATATAGGTGTGGCAATAATTATTATGGTCGGCATTTCGCAGCACTTTTCAAGTGAATTTTTCAACGTTTATCCGAACCGTACAAATGTGAACGTTTAACCGTAAGATGCGTCACTTAATCGTGTAACCGTCACAGGCTTACGTATAAGCCTGCGCATTCACGGTTATTTTTTTGTAAACGTGTAACCGTAATTCTGAAACAGTTGATGACCCGTGTAACAGCAGTTTCATAAACATTTCATGTAAAAAAAACTGTTTACACAACCAGCATGTGATCAAATACGTTGTGTCTTCCTTCTTTATTGCAGAATTTTGACTTTGCGCACCTGCAAAAGCGAGCATGTTGCGCAATCGAATTGTTGTGGAACGCCCCCTAGCAATTAATGTTTCTCACAAATTGCTGCACGCACAGTTGTATTGAAATAACAAAGACTACGAGTCTGTAAATTGGGAATGATATGTGTGTGTGTTTTATGGGATATTGTGCTGTGAAAATCGTGATCGCAGTTATTATGGTCAGCATAACACGGCACTTTTTAAGTGAACTTTTCATTGTTTATCCGAACCGTACAAATGTGAACGTTTAACCGTAACATCTGTCACTTAACTGTGTAACTGTCACAGGCTTATGTATAGTCTTATGTTTTTGTCAACATACCGTTTCTGAAACAGTTGGTGACCCATGTAACAGCAGTTTCATAAACAAAATTTCAAGTAAAAAAAAAATGTTTACACATGTACAACCATGCATGTGACCTAATATCCTAAGCGTAAAAGTATGAAAGAGTTAGATCCTATATTAAACTGAAGCTTAGTAGTACATGAACTTAACTCTCAATGTAATTTTTATTTTTTTTTCTTAATTAATTAGCCCATTTACAGCGAGGTGAATATTTAATTAGCCAATCTTGAGACCACTATATCTCGAAATATATACAACCGATCGTCAAACTGTTTTCAGTTATAGACTCCTTGGGCATTTGAGATTAGCCCTGGGCAACCGTGACCCCATGTTGACCTTTACTAACGGGTCAAACGGAAGTGGAACCATCTCAAGAACTACACAACCGATTTCCAAACTTTTTCAGTTATCTGGACTCCTTGGGCATTAGAGATTAGCTTTATGTAACCGTGATCTCATGTTGATCTTTACTTCCGGGTCAACCGGAAGTGGGACCAAATCTAAAGAACTACACACAACCATTTTTCAAACTTTTTTCAGTTATAGACTCCTTGGTCATTGAAGATTAGCCTTGGGTTACCGTGACCTCATGTTAACCTTTGTTTCCGGGTCAACCACAAGTTAGACCATATCTCATGAACTACACAACCGTTTTTCAAACTGTTTTCAGTTATAGACTTCTTGGGCATGGGAGATTAGCTTGGGCTAACCGTGACCCCATGTTCACCTTTACTTCCGGGTCAACCGGAAGTGGGACCATATCTCAGGAACTACACAACCGTTTTTCAAACCTTTTTTCAGTTATAGACTCATTGGGCATTGGAGATTATCCTTGGGTAACCGTGACCCCATTCTGACCTTTACCTATGGGTCAACCGGAATTGGGACCATATCTCAAGAACTAAACACCTGATTTTCATTTTCTTTTCAGTTATAAAACCTTTGAGCGAAACAATAATACACGGAACAGCTTTGTGTTTGTTCACAAACACCTAATGTCTAGTTATTATTATTATTCTTTGTTTCTGACCTAAATCCCATAGCATTTGTACACGTTTTTTCTTTATTCTTAATATCCTAAAGCGTAAATATGAAGGAGTTAGATCATATATGAAATTGAAGCTTAGTGCATAAACTTAACTCAAAATATAATAAATGTAAACATTCTTAATTAATTAGCCACTTAACAGCGAGGTGAATATTTAATTAGCCAACCTTGTTAGCACCATATCTCAAAAAGTATACCCCCGATCGTCACACTTTTTGTAGTTTTAGACTCCTGGAATACTGTATATGTGCATCCCGGTCCAAAATCACGGACGACGTCACAATGACGTCATTTATTGCGCATTTTCGCCCGTGTACAAAACAAATGGAGATAGTGAAAACAAATCCGACTTCTAGAAACATAGTTTTTCAATTAAGCTCAAATTTAACGTCCTAGATTACACAAATGTTTCTTAAAACAAGAAAGATTATAGTGACGGTCAGTTTCAAAGCATCAAAACTTATTAAAGCATTGTCAGTAGAAAAAAAACCCCAAATTCTCAGGCAAATTGAACGCCATGGGTACTCTGAATAGAATTTGATATGTGTTTATTAACGACAATGAGTAAATTTTTAATTTTTTTTTAAAGTTAAAAAAGCACCGTTAAACTCGTATAGCGCCCTCAATTGATTGCGGGCGCTATACGAGTTTAACGGTGCTTTTTCTGGAATTTCTTAAACAAGATAAAGTCCTGAACCCATTTATGACCCGTGTTGTTGCCGTTTTTGTTAGAATATACATAGAGTCGTCATTCCTGTCGCCGACTGACACAAGTTTACGTTCATTCACAAGAATCGAGAAAAACTGTTGATGCGCGTCGAGAGGCAAACCGCTCAGGTTGTTATTCAAATTCAGCGTGCACGTATAGACAACAATCGCCTGGGTTTTTGAACGATCAGCGGGTGCGATCTCTTTGCTCTGGGAAACCCGTTCGCCGGAAAACCACATTTTTAAGGTTCCTCAGGCAAACGCATTACTTCGGTAAATCACAATGTGGCGCAAACCAACATTTATGGCAATACGGCCGCAATAAAAAGAGCTGATTGGGGAAAGGTGAAGAGAAATTACCCTTTTCCATGGGCTTAATGGTCAGTGTGGGATTTGGGGTGAAGAGCCAAAAATAACAATCAACACATATCCCATATAAATTTACGATTTTAGCCTAACAAGAATACCATACTCGATGGGTATTAAAGGGCACACAATTTGCGACAATTTGTGACAATTACGATTTTAATACAACAGCATTGACCAAGCTATTAAGCCTGTGCTTACGTATAAGCCTGCGCATTAACAGTTATTTTTTGTAAGCATGTAACTGTTTCTGAAACGTTCCGTTACACGAGTAACCATCTGTTCCATGAACAAAATTTTAAGTAAAAAAAAAATGTTACAAAATAAGGTTTAAGATATTTTAGATAGAAAACTGCATACAAGGTAAACACTTTCTGAAACAACCAATATTTACATTTCAAATTTATTTATATCAATCTAAATACATCAGGGCCCAATTTCATAGCTCTGCTGACCCTAAGCAAAGGATCGGCGCTTACGGAAGCAGGTAATTCTGCGCTTATGTCAAGCGTATTATGCGGGTTAGCATGGAATTTTGTGTGCTTGCAGAGTCCATGTTACTAGGTATTGTACGTTTACACAGCTAGCGCAGAAATTCTTCGCTTGCTCGGTAAGCGGAGAATGGTGACCCCAAGCGCAGAATTCAGCATTAAGCAGAGCCCTGAAATTGGGTCCTGAAATGATGTGCCATAGAATTGTTACTATTCAAAGCCAGGCTTTTTCCCTTGGGACTATAATATGCTAACAAAACAATTTTCAACGTTTATCCGAAACGTACAAATGTAAACGATTAACCGGATGATCTGTCACTTAACCGTGTAACCGTCACAGGCTTACGTACAAGCCCGCACACTCACAGTGTTTTTTGTAAACGTGTAACCGTTTCTGAAACAGTTGGTGACCCGTGTAACAGCATGTTTCACTGAACAAAATTTCAACTAAAAAAACCTGTTTACACAACTGGGCACGTTATCAAAAAATATTGTGTCTTCATTCTTTATTGCAGCATTTTGACTTTGCGCAATCTTCCTGCAAAATAAACATCGCATGCGCAATCAAATTGATGTAGACCGCACATAGCTATAGCGTTCAATGTTTCTTACAATATTGCTGCACGCACAGTTGTATTGAAATAACAAAGACTTCAAGCTGGCCTGTAAATTGGGAATGTAAGTGTGTGTGTTTTATGGAATATTGTGCTATGAAAATCGTGATCACAGTTATTATTGTCAGCATTACGCGGCACTTTTTGAGTAATTTTTGTTCAACGTTTAATCGAACCTTAAAAATGTTTAACCGGATGATCTGTTAATTAACCGTGTAACCGTCTCAGGCTTACGTAAGCCTGTGCGTCATCACCCCCGATTGGGGTAGTTATCTGACCGTGATAAAGATCTCTATAGACTGGGCAAGTCTCGCGTGTATCGCAACGAGAAAACTTGTCCCCTCCATGTCAGACGAAGAATATATTTTTTCTAAAATCAACTCTTTCTTTTTAAAGTAAATCTATGAAATATGTTCAACAAAAATACTCATAACAATTTTGCCTGTCAATTTAAAAATATCAAAACATATATTTCTCAGTAGGAAAAAGAACCTGTATTCTCTGCAAATTTCACAGATTGGTACCCGGCATAAAATTTGAGTTGTATTTTCGTAATTGAAAATTTTTGAACTCAAACAAGTCCTGGACCCACATGACCAGTGTTATGTCGTTTTTTTGTAGAATACATAGATTCATTCCTGTCGTCGACTTACACAAGTCTAAGTTTACTCACAATAATCGAACGTCGTGTGTATCATAGTCTTGGCCCAAGACGTCCGTGATGGATAGTGGGTAGTGTGCTGCGCTCAGTTACGACTCGTTATAGCGCGCCCTCTTGTGGCTTGAATTATCCAAATAATATACAACGAGATGTAACTGAGCGCAGTACACTATCCACAATCGATCTCTGACGTATTGTGCCAAGACTAAGTGTATCAGCGCTCAGTATCTTATTCAGGTTTCACCGTAAACGTAAGACGATGTTGCGCGGGTGTGGCAGACGCATTTGCGCTGGGGACCCAATTGCCTGAAAACCACATGATTTAGGGTTCTATGCGTACGCATTAATACTTCAGGAAATCACCGTGTAGAAAACAAAAAACTTCGAGAAAGGTGTAGAAAAGAGAAATTATTTGTTTCATGGCTATACGATCAGTGTTGGATTTGGGGGTGAAAAACCAAAATTAACAATATTGTGATAGGTCTAATAACCTATGATCATGCTGAAAAACCAAAATTAACAATAAATTGTGATAGGTGTAATAATCTATGATCATGCTTCATGTAAATGTTATAGCGCCACCTTGTGTTGAGACTTGACCAATGTCACATGTGCTGAGTCGTCGAATAAAGTAGCCATTCATGAGTGCACATCATATATTGTCACCAACATTTCAATTCTTACAATAGGCACACTTAAAGTCAAAATAAGAGCATGTCAAAGGTGAATTAATTAGGGTCTCCTATCTGAAAGTCAGACCAACTTTAAAGGTCTAGAGTGCTTAATCAAAACAATAATACACGGAACAGCTTTGTGTTTGTTGACAAACACCTAATATCTAGGTTTTTTTTCTTATTCTTTGTTTCTGACTAAATCCCATAGCATTTGCACACATTTTTTGTATACAGCTAATATCCTAGAGCGTAATACGAAAGAGTGAGATCATTATATCAAATTGAAGCTTAGTACATAAACTTAACTCTAAATGTAAAAAAATTTAAAATTCTTAATTAATTAGCCAATTAACAGCGAGGTGAATATTTAATTAGCCAACCTTGTTAGCACCATATCTCTAAAAGTATACCCCCGATCGTCAAACTTTTTTCAGTTAAGGACTTGTCTTATAATGTAGATGTGCCGTTTAGCCTAACATTCTCCGTCACGTCATCATGACGTCAGTCGTAGGCCTTTTTCTTTTAGTGTACAAAACACAAACGTTTTGGTGACGTTTAGGTGATTCAAAACACAACCGTGGCTACAACGCTGTGCTTTTTTGATTAGGTCCAGTCACCTACTTTTGTTTCGTTACTCTGGAATACAGATCGTATTGTGAAAGCCTGTCAAGAATGGGACTTATCTCAGTTCGCCCAGAAGTAATCCTTGGATGTTATTGACAAACATTCTTAATTAGTTAATCACTAAATGATAGCAGTGTGAAGTTTTAATTAGCCAAACTTGTCTCTGTAATATCTGAAGAACTACACAACCGATTTTCAAACTATTTTCGGTTCTATACTCCTTGGGCATTGCAGATTAGCCTTGGAAAACCGTGACCCCATGTTGACCTTTACCTATGGGTCAACCGGAAGTGGGACCATATCTCAAGAATTACACTGCCGATTTTAAAACTTTTTTTCAGTTATAGACTCCTTGGGCATTGCAGATTAGCCTTTGGTAACCGTGACCCCATGTTGACCTTTACTTCCGGGTCAACCGGAAGTGGGACCATATCTCAAGATCTACACTGATTTTCAAACTGTTTTCAGTTATAGACTCCTTGGGCATTGCAGATTAGCCTTTGGTAACCGTGACCCCATGTTGACCTTTACTTCCGGGTCAACCGGAAGTGGGACCATATCTCATGAACTACACTGCCGATTTTAAAACTTTTTTTCAGTTATAGACCCCTTGGGCATTGCAGATTAGCCTTTGGTAACCGTGACCCCATGTTGACCTTTACTTCCGGGTCAACCAGAAGTGGGACCATATCTCAAGATCTACACAACCGATTTTCAAACTTTTTTCAGTTATAGACTCCTTGGGCATTGCAGATTAGCCTTGGGTAACCGTGACCCCGTGTTGACCTTTACTTCCAGGTCAACCGGAAGTGGGACCATATCTCAAGAACTACCCAACCGATTTTCAAACTTTTTTTAGTTATAGACTCCTTGGGCATTGGAGATTAGCCATGGGTAACCGTGACCCCATGTTGACCTTTACCTATGGGTCAACCGGAAGTGAGACCATATCTCAAGAACTACACAACCGATCGTTCAAACTTTTTAAAGTAATGGACTTCTTGGGCATTAGATATTAGCATTGGGTAACCGTGACACTGTGTTGACCTTTACTTCCGGGTCAACCGGAAGTGAGACCATATCTCAAGAACTACACAACCGATTTTCATTTTTTCAGTTATGGACTCCTTGGGCATTGGAGATTAGCCTTGGGTAACCGTGACCCCTTGTTGACCTTTACTTCTGGGTCAACCGGGCCATATTTCAAGAACTACACAACCGATTTTCAATTTATTTTCAGTTATAAACCATTTGAGCATTAAATGTTAGACCATGGAGGTAGGGTTAGACAAGGGTTACCATGACCCCATGTTGACCTTTATTTCTGGTTTAAAAGCTCCTTTCGATTCAGTATCAGAATGAAGACCAGGTTTAGGTTTTTAGGCACACTTAAGTGAAAAAGGGCCTGTCAAGAGTCTTCTATCTTGAAATCAGACCAACTTTTAAACTTTGAATCACTTAATCGAAGCAAAACAACACGGAACAGCTTTGTGTTTGTCGACAAACACTTAGTGTCTAGTTATTAGCTGTTCCGACCTAGCTGTCGGAACAGCTATTGTTTTCGTCGAGATTTTTATTTTTTTTCTTATTCTTTGTTTCCGCCTAAATCCAATAGCATTTGCACACGTTTTTTGTATACAGCTAATATCCTAGAGCGTAATACGAAAGAGTGAGATCATTATATCAAGTTGAAGCTTAGTACATGAACTTAACTCTAAATGTAATAAATGTTAAAATTCTTAATTAATTAGCTACTTACAGCGAGGTGAATATTTAATTAGCCAACCTTGTTAGCACCATATCTCTAAAAGTATACCCCCGATCGTCAAACTTTTTTCAGTTAAGGACTTGTCTTATAATGTAGATGTGCCTTTTACCCTAACATTCTCCGTCACGTCATCATTACGTCAGTCGTAGGCCTTTTTTCTTTTAGTGTACAAAACACAAACGTTTTGGTGACGTTTAGGTGATTCAAAACACAACCGTGGCTACAACGCTGTGCTTTTTTGATTAGGTCCAGTCACCTACTTTTGTTTCGTTACTCTGGAATACAGATCGTATTGTGAAAGCCTGTCAAGAATGGGACTTATCTCAGTTCGCCCAGAAGTAATCCTTAGATGTTATTGACAAACATTCTTAATTAGTTAATCACTAAATGATAGCAGTGTGAAGTTTTAATTAGCCAAACTTGTCTCTGTAATATCTGAAGAACTACACAACCGATTTTCAAACTATTTTCGGTTCTATACTCCTTGGGCATTGCAGATTAGCCTTGGAAAACCGTGACCCCATGTTGACCTTTACCTATGGGTCAACCGGAAGTGGGAACATATCTCAAGAATTACACTGCCGATTTTAAAACTTTTTTTCAGTTATAGACTCCTTGGGCATTGCAGATTAGCCTTGGGTAACCGTGACCCCGTGTTGACCTTTACCTATGGGTCAACCGGAAGTGAGACCATATCTCAAGAACTACACAACCGATCGTTCAAACTTTTTAAAGTAATGGACTTCTTGGGCATTAGATATTAGCCTTGGGTAACCGTGACCCCTTGTTGACCTTTACTTCTGGGTCAACCGGACCATATCTCAAGAACTACACAACCGATTTTCAATTTATTTTCAATTATAAACCATTTGAGCATTAAATGTTAGACCATGGAGGTAGGGTTAGACAAGGGTTACCATGACCCCATGTTGACCTTTATTTCTGGTTTAAAAGCTCCTTTCGATTCAGTATCAGAATGAAGACCAGGTTTAGGTTTTTAGGCACACTTAAGTGAAAGGGGCCTGTCAAGGGTCAAGAGTCTTCTATCTTGAAATCAGACCAACTTTAAAACTTTGAAGCACTTAATCGAAGCAAAACAACACGGAACAGCTTTGTGTTTGTCGACAAACACTTAATGTCTAGTTTAAATTGATCCTGGTCGACGTATTATTTTTAGCTAACTTTTACAGAAATTCCAATCATTTAAACTTTGTTTGTTCACCATGAAAAATTTACAAACTTATACAGGTGCACCCATGACTTTACAAAAATACTCTTGCGATTCATTGTGGTGTCAAAGAAAAACAAATTCGCTTTTGTCTTTTCCCAATTGGACAACAGCGGGACATTGGGAACATTTAGACAGTCCACGAGATAAAACAAACACCAGATGAAAGCAGGACCTGAAATGTAACTGACAGTGTGTTGTTATGAGGATTTCATTACGATTCACATACACACTGGCCATCGAAAGCATGTACTGATTTTTATGTTTTATTTCAGACAATGTTTTCCTTTATTGAGGGTCAAGATTACCCCAAAACACTTCCTTGAGTCAGTTATCTACGTATCTAATTTGAGCTCGCGCGGCCCCAAGTTGTTGTTTTGTTATGCCGTTACAAAGCAGCGTGTTTGACAAATTTGAGTGTTTCCAAATCACCACAATATTTGCCATTCCATAGGTAAATAATGACACATTTCGTGAGGAGCAACTTCCACTTTGCAGAAGAAAACAAATTACAGACATTTTGTATTTAACACTGTTAAAGGCATGAGTTTAGACCCTCGAGGTTTGGACAAAGATTCTGATTAACTTAATAAAAGTTTTATTAACCCAAGTTGTAAGGAAGGCGTAAATGAACTCCTTTTTGGTAGGAGGGTCACAACCCTCAGTCGTGAGGGTCATGAGGGTCTCCCATCCAGCGCAGACACCGAATGGGTTGATCGATAGTTACGTAAGGGAAGTGTACTTTAATATAGTGTTGTGTTTGTTAATTATTTAATAAAAAGAATAAAAAAGACGCTACGAATAGAAATGTTATCAAGTTTGTGTGTTTGTTTGTTTGTTGTTGTTTTAATTGTATCAGCTAACAATGAAGAAATAATGTAATACAACCCACTTTTATTGCTTCAAACAAAGGGTGTAAATAACACCCCCTTGGTCAAGAATGTACGGGTCCCGTACTTTTGTTGTCGTCTGCTACGGTTTGATCGTGTTCTAACATGCTCTCAGTGGTCGAGCGCAGGATGAGTCAACACGAAAAGTTATGCCAACAATTATGTCACAACCACCTAAGCCATAATTATTGTTTATGGCGTATCCATAAGTACTGATAAAAAGCAAACATTGTCGTGCATTAAATGCAGTGTTGTATGACTCGAGTCCAGGACTCGGACTCGAGTCCGTCTCGAGTCACAATTTCGGTGACTCGGACTTGACTCGAGTCACGCCTGCAAAAGACTCGGACTCGGACTCAGACTCGACTATCATGACTCGGACTTGTCCCCGAGGACTCGTGACTCGAGTCACGTATTTTCACAAACAATACCTTTTTTAAATATTAAAAACAATTCCGATGATCCGATCGTCATTCCCGGTGTGCACATGGAGTTAACGTCTAGCACAATAAATAAGTACACTTTCGTATGGTGTTACAAGTAATAGTGTTCGTGATTATTGTGTAAATGGCCATCTACGTACAGCGCGTGTATGTTTGATTCGTAATGTTCAATACGCATAATAACACTGGGATGCACGACACCAGTATTATGCTGGTATTCTGTCAACGTTAACACCATAGCCACTGCTTGTGCTTGATGCATATTACCAGGGAAATGGCATGTCCGGTACCTGTAAAACACAGCCTGCATATTGCACTGTGATGGCTGTGTGTTGTTTGCACCAGTTTCTACACATGGTCGACACACACACACGACGTCAAGCTTGGTCACGCACGTCACTAGTAAAAAGTAGTACAACATTTTTTTAATCATGGCATCTGCCGTTCCTCCCCGTATTGTTTCTTTTGGTTATACCAACTTTAACAAAAACTTTAACAGAACTTTGTTAAAAATAAATGTGTTTTATTTTGTCATTTCCAATTCTTATTTTACGACATTTGGTTTGCAATCATAGGGTGCGTTCGATTAGCTTCCCCGGGTCGACCCCGGTCTGCTCATCCGGGTGAGCCCCTAACCATGAGCTAATCGAACGCCAACTTCCCCCAGCATTCACACCGATGCATCTTGGGACAGCCGACCGGAACTACTTCCATTTTGTGCCGTATGTCCGATACTTTCCGTGGATTCATGAAAACATCGTAAATTATTCTCAAGGTAAAACTGCAACATTAAACAATTTGTACAACTCCACAGTGATACAAAGGTACCCGGCTTCGAATAAAAAATACTTATTGCTCACAAAAACGCTGTTGTAATGGCGAAAATGTGTGTCAAACTTCCTAAAATGTCCCGCTGAATTACAAACAAAATGGTGGCCATTGAGAAAGTTTTTCGCCGTGACGTCATGAACCAGGGGAAGCCCCAAGTGACCCGCTCCACAAGCAGGGCACTTGGGGCTGACCCGGGTGACCCCGCGAATGACGTCAAAGCTATTCGAACGCACCGGGGGAAGACCTGGGTCGACCCGGGGAAGCTAATCGAACGCACCCATTAAACAAGTGACTCGTGACTCGGACTCGGACTCGGACCAAGTGACTCGTGACTCGGACTCGGACTCGGACCAAGTGACTCGGGACTCGGACTCGGACTCGACCCAAGTGACTTGAGACTCGGACTCGGACTCGACACAGGTGACTCGACTACAACACTGATTAAATGTATCCCATTCTAGATTTCTGGCAATGCACTGTAGGAATGCCGCCATGAACGGTATGTTGTTAATTTATACCACCTCTTCTCTCTTAAGGTTTAAATATTTATATATATATATTAATATAATACCCTAATTGTATACCATTTTGTTTTGTTTCTTTTATGGGGACTTGTCAAATAGTAATGTTACATCCATTTACTAAATACAGTAACGTACAAAGAAAACGTGTCAAAATAATCTAACTCTGCAACCGAAGACAACTGTGTTGTTTGTTTTGTTGAGTACAATATTGTTTAAAATTCAATAAATAGTAAAACAGGAATATAGAAAACACGGGAAATTCAACAAAAATAAATACACCGTGTACACACAGTATGTTTCCTAATAGAAAGATCAAGCATCATCTTTTTTATTTATATTTTTTTCAATAAGCTAACGCTTCATGTTAATTAGTTTGTTGTTGAAATATTTTCACTCTGACTTCGGAACTACTCCGATACGGCAGCAAATAAGGTTTGATACAGCTTAATATCAAACTTCAAAGGATTATAAACTATATTCGTATATATATATATATATATATATTCTTTTTTTTGAGCGGTAAACCGGGTTTTCAAGAATCCTCGAGATAAATACAAATGTCTTTTTTGCATCTGACTATCGGGTATTTTCCACTAACAGAGACAATTTCTGATCATGTCCGGTGTGGCATTGTTCATCGTAACCGCTGGCAGTTGCCTTCACGTCATGCACAAAAGACATTGTATTCATCTCTCGGCAGCAAATAAGGTTTGATGCAGCTTCAAATGATTTTTTTAACCGGGTATTCAAAAATATAAATACAATTTTGTTTTGTACATGACGTCAAGGCAACTCCCAGCGGTTACAGATGAACTGTTTTAAGGTGATTCCTCAATGCCACGCCGGACATGATCAGAAATTGTCTCTGTTAGTGGAAAATACCCGATAGTCAGATGCACAAAACACATTTGTATTTATCTCGAGGATTCTTGAAAACCCGGTTTACCGCTCAAAAAAAATAAAATTATATATCATAATAATTTGAAGTTTGATATTAAGCTGTATCAAACCTTATTTGCTGCCGTATCGGAGTAGCACCGAAGTCAGAGTGAACATTATTTCAACACCAAACTAATTAACATGAAGCGTTAGCTTATTGAAAATAAAGATTTAAAAACAAAGGTGATGCTTGATCTTTCTATTAGGAAACATCTTGTGTGTGTACGGTGTATTTATTTTTGTCGACTTTCCCGTGTTTTCTGTACTCATTTTTTACTATTTATTTAATTTTAAACAATTGTACTCACACTTTTGAGGCCGTATCCGAAACGTGTAGAATGTGGATACGCTCGTCAAGTTTCCAATCGCTTGAAGCGTTGAAAAAAGCAACAACAAAATATAATCTCATTATGTTTTAAGGAAAAAAAACAAAAAAAAAACAACACAGTTGTCTTTGGTTGCGGAGTTAGATAATTTGACACGTTTTCTTTGTACGTTATTGTATTTAGTAAATGGATGTAACATTACTATTTGACAAGTACCCATACAAGAAACAAAACAAAATGATACACAATTAGGGTATTATATTAATGTAAATATATAAATATTTAAACCTTAAGAGAGAAGGGGTGGTATAAATTAACAACATACCGTTCATGGCGGCATTCCTACAGTGCATTGCCAGAAATCTAGAATGGGATACATTTAATGCACGACAATGTTTGCTTTTTATCAGTACTTATGGATACGTCATAAACAATAATTATGGCTTAGGTGGCGTTGTGACATAATTGTTGGCATAACTTTTCGTGTTGACTCATCCTGCGCTCGACCACTGAGAGCATGTTAGAACACGATCAAACCGTAGCAGACGACAACAAAAGTACGGGATCCGTACATTCTTGTTCCCTCGAAGGTGTGTTAGTTATACGGAGCCCCTAAACGGACAGGTAAAACATAAATATGAAAAGGTAAACAAAATACTGAAATTATTTCGTTACCTCGAAATACTATTAATGTGTTCCCTCGAAGTACTATTTCGTTACCACGAAATAACTTATTTCGTTCCCTCGAAATGTTATTTCGTTACCTCGAATTAACATTTCGAGAGAACGAAATAATGTTTTGAGGTAACGAAATGTTTTCGAGGGAACGAAATGATTTCGAGGGAACGAAATAACATTTCGGGGGAACGAAATAATATTTCGAGGGAACGAAATAACATTTCGAGGAAACGGAATAATGTGTTATTTCGAGGGAACGAATATTATTTGTTCGTTCCCTCGAAATAATTTAGCGGCTACGGAGGCCTTGATATTCCATTTAAAATCCAAGTATCATTACGAGATCGCCGTACAACTCACAGCCCGTTATTGTGTTTTTATTTTGGTTGTTTTTGTTTAGTGTGTTTTTGTTGTTGTTGTTGATGTTGTTGTTGCTGCTGCTGCTTCTGTTGTTTCTTTGGACTTTTCGGGGGGGTTAGTAATTAAATTGAGGATGCATTAAAGTCCCCAGTAGGGTGAGAAGAGATGGGTCGATAACGGAATTCTTTATAGGGGGCCTAAGTCTTAAGTTTTCGGCGTACAAAGAAAACACTGTATTACAATTTAATAGGAATAAAGATAAGATGCATTCTTTGCAAAAAGGGACTGTCAATCGTTTTGCTGGGTGCTGTATTTCATTCTGCTGGGCGCTGTATTTCTTGCTTCAACAAGTATTTGTTTTACTTTTTCAACTTTTTATTACCTGTCCCTTTAGGTGTCCCTTTAGGGGCTCCGTAGGGGCTCCGTGGGGGCTCCGTATATTTACACCATTTGTTTGAAGCAATAAATGTGGGTTGTGTTAGATTATTTCTTCCTTTTTAGCTGATACAATTAAAACAACAACAAACGAACAAACACACAAGCTTGATAACATTTTTCTTCGTAGCGTCTTTTTTTTCTTCATATTGAATAATTAACAAACACAACACTATATTCGTACACTTCCCTTGCGTAACTATCGATCAACCCATTCGCTGTATGCGCTGGATGGGAGACCCTCATGACCCTCACGACTGAGGGTTGTGACCCTCCTACCAAAAAGGAGTTCACCTTCCTTACTATTAACCCACTTCCGTTATTAAATCACGAAAACCATGCCATGTTGATGACGTAAATTAAGTTTACCTTTCAAGTGCAGACATCCATTATTTAATCAAAATGTGGCAAATAAATTCAAATTGAGAGTTTAAGTTGAATCCCCTTCAGAAATTCCTCCCCTTTTTGTTCAATAAAGATAAGGATTGAATATTCTAGTATGCGTTCTCAAAACCTTTTAATGAATTTCCAATTAACTTCAGCCGACGATCTTCAAACGTTTAGGTTGTGTTTATATTGTTTTTAAACAAATTGTTTACTATAAATTTCTCTTTAAATTTCATAAAGCTGTCTAAAAAAATTATATTCTTCAGATAAATAAAATAAGCACTCCACAAGACGACCTCGCGATAACAATGGTTGACACGCTGGCTAATTCTGTTCAGATTCGTTTTTTGTTTTTTGTTTTGTTTCTTCTTTAAATTCAGTTAAAATAAGTTAAAACTAATAATGCATAACGACATACATACATTATTTCCGATTATCAGGTTTGGGGGATGACTTAATCAGACACAAAAGCGAACAATACAAATTTAGAAGTGCAATTTTTATTTATTGGAAAGGTTTTGTAACGTGACCAATAATGTTGTTTAGTTTTAACAAAACGGCCATTTGTTTCTTATCAAAAGAAAGTTCGAAAACTTAAAATCTTCGGCCTAATGTATTTGTTTAATCAAAGGTTGAACGGCATAACTTGTGTGAATGCTTTGACATTGATAGCCTATAAGACAATGGTGTTAGCTTGACATTCGCACGAAGTTAAAGTTTAATTTTAAATATTACTGTTATCTTTTTCAACTATAATTAGATATATTTTTTTAAATATTATTCTTCTTATTTTTGTTTCTTTATTTTGTTTTATTTACTGCGTTTTATTTTTTAGCCAACTGCCGACTTGCATAGAGATGCAAAACAACTAGGATTTGACATAATCGTATCTGAAAGCTTTGTTAATGATCCTGGAGTTGCAGTTGAAAATCTGAAGGTATTTCTTTGTTTGGTATTTTTAAATTTGTTTTTAAGAAATAAAGAAACGCCAAAATTAATATCGAATTATGGGAAAACCAAGCGAGGTTGATAAAAACAATCACATTCATTAAAAGTTCAAAATTGTATTGTGATATTAAACTTCCTCCGAAAACAACAAATTAACGAAAACATTCTATCATATAATGGTACATATTCAGACTGTATAGGATAAATGCAGTGGAACATTGCATAGCAAAGTGTCAAATAAATGTTCAAAACAATTACGAAAATATTGCAATAACGATTTGTCTTATGGATCTGATAAACCTAGATCTGTTGTGATATTCAATTAAGTACATTATCTTAATAGCAAACATATTCTTTGCATCTTAATAGAATTCAGGTGCTCGTATAATAGCCTGTGGTTTCTATGGCGACATGGGAAGGAAGGTGTTTTGTGAAATTTACAAGCAGAAGATGTATGGCCCAAAATACGTCTGGATAATAAACGGTTAGTTTAACTGTTTGCATTTCCTGTAAAGAAGTTGGGTTATTGTGATTTTACGTGCAAAAGACATGACATGTTTGACAAAGTGGACGAGGAGGCAGTACCGCCAGCTCTCTTGTATTCGCTCTCTTGTATTCGAATTCCAAATAATATAGGAACTAAACACTGATAACCATCCCAAGCCCCCCCCCCCCCGCCCATCTCCTGCCCGTAACAATATGTTATCTTTTCTTGTGGCAGGGAAATTTAATATAGAATCATACAATTTTGAAAATTACCAGTTCAATTTTACAAGAGACCTCCTTCCATGTGACGTCACGACCTCGATCATTACAGTCAAAGGCCCTTTTCGAAACGACCGGATTCGGCTTCAGGCTTCGGCTTCGTTTTGAGGGGCTTCGGCTTCGGCTTCACAACAAATAAAATGGCGACGTGTTTGTTTCGAACACTTCGGCTTCCCCGGCTTCGACTTCATGTGGCCCCGCGTGGCATCATGGGTAAAATTGTAATGCATGAAAACAAACGTGCGTTGTCTGCTTTGTTTTTGTATCAGACATTATAAAGATGGTTTAAAAAAAAAACTAAGAAACAAACCACACAAATCATATTAATTAAATATCTCCACAAAATTAAACAAACACAATCCAATCATTGTTAATGTAGCATATGCTTGTTCCCTTTCTGACGATTTAATTAAAATACCTGGTGACAATTATAATTACAGCCAACATGATCTGTTCAATTGTATGTGCTCTGTTCTAATTCAACTTCACTTGATTACAAAACCATTTATTTTATTAAAAGCTAACAAATCATTATTGTTTTCGTCGACAAAACTAACCAGTTAATAAAACATCAAACTTGTTATTCACAAAAAAAGTAACCCCCCAATAAAAATAAAAAAACAAAAAAACAAACAAAAAAACGTTAGACTTTAATATCCTTAAACAACATGCCTTGCATTGGAACTGTCAAGAATACACAATTTAAAAAAAACTACTTTCAACAAAACCTGAAGCAGTGAATTTTGTAAAGGCTAGTTCTGTTATCTGAACACTGGGTATTAAGATGACTATTCTTTTATAATGAAAATAACATACTCTGACTATCAAGTAAAAACTGCAAAATAAAGCATTACTCACTGTGCTAGAATGGAAACTTTATTTTATCGCAAATTGAATTACTTAACAAAAAAGTAGTAACAATTACCTAATATTGATTTTCAAAATAAAATAGAAAACAAAGATTACAACGACGGTGCTTATAAATAGTTTTATTATCCTAAAAATTAAAGAATTTGGGTGGAACAAAGAAAAATTTACCAGAGCGGGATTTGAACCAACGACCTCCGGTTTAACGAGCCGGCGCTCTTCCAACTGAGCTGTCTAGCCTATGTTGGCGGTCTCCCTATAGGGCTAGATAGCTCAGTTGGTAGAGCGCCGGCACGTTAAACCGGAGGTCGTTGGTTCAAATCACGCTCTAGTCAATTTGTCTTTGTTCAACCCAAAATCATTTAAATTTTACCCAGTCAGTTTCCCTTGTGGTTTATTATTTGATAACAATTAAAGAAGTTTATTATAATGAAATCTAGGTTTGGGTTTGAACAAAGAAAATTGACTGGAACAGGACTTGAACCAACGACCTAAGGATTAACGTACCAGCGCTCTACCAAATGTCTACCCAGTCAATTTCCCTTGTGGTTAATTACTTGATATAATGATGATCTTGTCATATATTAAAAACTTTTACTCGCTCAATATTGATAATCTCCAACTTTAAGTCAGGAAACGCAATTATTTCTGTCAACAGTTAGGCTAATGGCGAATTTTCAAGCTTTTTCGAGCCTGTGTTTTTTCAGGATAACAAATGAGGCCTTCAGTTTGCTCTCTATTACTTTTAAAGTTAGATTTGAACTGTCTATCATTATCATCACAGATCATATTTCTTCTGCTGAATCACATATGATATTTCCTTTACTGACGACATTTTACATCATTATAAAAAGAGTTGACGAAAGTTTTTGCTTTGACGAAACTGGTTAGCACACCAATATGTTTTTCTCACAAACTACGCTTGCCTGCAGATTCATGTGCGCCTTGTATTACTGAAACGAGAAAATGTTATAATGTTATGAGAATGATCAAATAATCAATGCAGCCCTCCACATTATTGATTTCAAAATTATAGTACCATTGTGACCATAAGGATGATCATTGTATTTTTTTAAACAGCTTTTAGCTCTAAATATGGGATTGGATAATGGTTTGATGAGATTTTGCCTTCTCTCTACACCCACACCCCCCCCCCCCCCCTAAGATAAAAACAAAAGTCTACAAACATAGAGGGATTGTCTTGAGCCTCTCTCCATCTTCAACTCACCGCTGATAAGCGGAAACGTCTTAATGTCAGAAGGTCTCAGTATATTGAAAATTGTGACAACATTATTTGTATTCAAATGTACACAATTCTTTAGTATGGGCGGTCAGTCTGAAAGTTTAAAACAATTTTTTGATAAATTTACAAAGTTTTATTGTGATTCATACCTGATAGATTTATGCAGTGTTCGGGTACCCTTTTGCCCCCTTGGACTAGAACTTCAGCCTTGTGTTGCGGTGGTTCTCACACCAAGGTCACTCTTCCAACTGTGCATTGTAAAGAAAAATGATTTAAAAAAACAATGAAAGATAGTTCATAATAATGTTGGTGAATGCCAGTCCTCGCCCCTCCAGCAAAGTTTGAATCCAAAAAAAGATAAAAGGTCTCCTTCTAAGTTCTAGCAAAGTCCCCCACCTCAACACAGTAGCCCCTGAATATTTTTTTGATGCAGCACTAGTGACTTTCGTGTATCAATCATTCATTCCTGCACCGAGTTTAAATTTATGTAACGATTCAGAATCATGCAAAAAGTAGTTCATCATTTAATGGCCTGAGGTTTCGACCGTAGGGGAGTCTACGAAGGATGTCATTCATGAATGACATGACAACACACCAACATAAACAAACATGTGTGTTATCATGTCATTTATCCTTCGAGAAAGACTCTGTTAGGGTCCAAACATCAGGCCAGTAACTATCTTTTGGTTAGTAAGAAGTTTGCAACAGCTATTTCTATTTTCTCAATTCAGAATCATGCCTCTTTTTATATAAAATTATTATACTTATTTATAGCCAATACGTATACTTTCCTTCAGACAAATCATCAAATCTAATTTGGCCAATGAAGAAAAAACAACATGTCAAGCAGACAGGCCCTACTTGACAAAGATTATCCTGTGATTATTCTATTGCCATGAAATGTAGCTTTTCTTCATCAGTAAATGTGGGGAATAAAACCAAAACACGTTTCTCACGAATTAGATGCAGCACTAAGTTCATCGGCCACATATCCGTCATTTGAAATGAAGTAAATAACCATACAAATTACATTTATATCAAAACTTACCAAAACATAATTGAGGCAAATTGTTCGCCTTCTCAGGTGGTTATATGTTGGCACTGTTGATAGAAGAATGTCATACAAAGAGCTAAATTTGTCAATTTTTTTAAAAACTGTAACCGAGGAATTTAAATGGCTGCCACACGTAAAAGGTTTTATCATCATGAATGTGACGTCATCAAGCCAGCAAAGCCAACTCTCGGTCTGGCTCCGTATTTTGACCAAAATCGAAGCCTTGACTTCAAGCCGAAGCCGAAGCCGAGCATTTCGTATTGAGCTTCAAAATGGCGCTAGGGATTGCAGCCAAAGCCGAAGCCGAAGCCGGTCGTTTCGAAAAGGGCCAAAGTTAACACAAATTATGTTGCGCGTCTACTGCCCGCAAAATGCGCACTGCGTAGCACGCTGTGAATCTGACTGTCAAATGGCGCGTACTATAGATTTAGGATGTGGTGACGTCCAATGAATTGGGTCCATTGACATGAGGTGCTTTGATTTTTTCTTTGTATCTATAAATAATATAAAGGATGGTTGGAGCCAAAGTGGTGGCGGACACCAGATGAAACCATTAGCTGTACTATCGATCAGATGGATCAGGCTGTAGCTTATCATTTTGGATTGTACATTGACAGTCATCCATCCGATAAGAATCGCCCACCATCACTGACTGGATTGGTAAGTGTTTGTATTTTAAGAAAACAAGTATTGAAAAGTAAAATTGCTTGTCTGAAGTATTTCCTTCAATATTAGGTCAATCATAATTATGAAAGCGACTAATTGCAATTTCTTCAAAAATACGACAATTAAATTAAAAAGAATGCAAATTTGCTTTTGACGTAAAAGCAATTGCTGGTAATCAAGTTCGTGTATGAATTGTGTGTGGCATGCGAAAAAGTAATTTGTTTAGTAATAGTTGTTTTTTTCTTTTTCGTTTTAAATCACAATCATCTGTCTCGGAGAAAAGTCTGATTTTGCTGGTCTTTCGGCAAATAAACTGGCGATGTAATTTTATAGAGAAATAAATTTGACTTCGCAGCTGTGTCTCTCTTCAATGATCATAGAAAATAATAAAACAAAGTAGGTGGCTCTTTGGTACCGGATTAATGTGATTAAAATCTGCTGATTATATTTAGCTGAAAATTCCGATGTTTATTTTATAATCTGAATTGATTGCCAAAATAACTCGGGTAAAATGTTCAGACTCATGCATCCTATTTTCTAGACACATTGCACTGTGTGGCTGTAACTGTGTGAGTGCTTCGCCAAGATGCACACTACTCAGAATAACACCATCTACATTCAAATCTGTATCCAAAAATGGAGGTATACCTGCAGGTAAATTGTGTCAATACAGGTTGACCAGGCTAAGCCTGATATGCTTATACGTTATCAATTGGGAAGGTTACAAGCAAATAGCCAAATTGTCTTCACCATACCATGGATTAATATTTTAAAATGTATCGATAGTTCACATACGTTTTCATTCGATATTGAAACTTCAAAGAGTGATATTTTGAAACTCCAGCCAAATACAACAACAACAAAAACAGAACAAAAACAAAGAGTTGTTCGGGCGGAATGCCCGAACACCTAAAAATTGCTTGTCATCCCCGCCCGACCAGTAATCCTCCAATCAATGTGTTGGTGCCTGGTTTAATTAGCGCTGCATGCATGGTGAGTGCAAGACGACGTGGGTTGATGGTGTACCGTATTTTACACCATAGTTTCTGATAGACGTCATAATACTGGCACTTTGGTTCTGGTTTTAAGCGCATTAGTCAAGCGTTCTTATTTGTTTACACAGCCCCAAAGTGGTTTACCGGGAAATCATGCAGGGAAATCCGATAAAATTTCCGAATTCCTCACGCGGTATGTACACAGGACTACTTGTGCGTAAAAAAAATAATAATAATAATAAAATCTCGGCCTTACATGTCCAGAATGTAACGTCTAGTTTTTTCTGTTGATTTACCAACTTTGATGGTGATTCCGTCTTTTTAAAACTCAAATTCTAAATAAATGTCATATTAATTTTGTTCTGATATATCTCCCATAGACAGCGAGCCAATTTGTAGATGAATATGACTCTCTTTGGAAAGTGGGTGATCCGAAGCACTATCCTGGTTACGCAGAAAAAACAGTTGTGTATGACTTGGCGTGGACAGCAGCCCTCGCTCTTGACCAAGCTCAACAGTATCTTGCAAAATTAGGTAAATGTTTGTTTTACAATTCCCAAATATTCATGTTATCAACAAGCTCTGAAACATCACTACGCTTGTAGTGTTCTTAAATAGACACGAGACAATGATTGGAGTAAGGACTTCCTTCGTGACAGTCTAACAAAAGACACCAACAAATTATATTAGTAAAAATAAACCAACAAACAAACAAGCAAACAAACAAACTAACTAAATAAACAGCAATCAAAACAAACAAACAAACAAACAAACAAACAAACAATTAAACGCCTCACCTATAAAGCAAACGATGAAACACTTGTATTATGTAACAACGTGTCTGCGTAAAATCTACGAGTTCCTTTACAAATAAAACATGTTAATCTCGTATAACAAACTACAGATCCTCCGAGAGCGTTATCAGATTTCGCCTATGATGAGGTCACAGGACAGATTTTATTCGATATAATCAGCAACACCTCGTTCGAGGGGGTATCGGTAAGTGAATCTCTCTAGAATGATTGTTATACCCATGCATTTATTACTGTAAACCATGAAACGATAGTAATTTATTTATTGGTGTAATTTGTTTAGGGTCCAGTAAAGTTTGATGAATTCGGTGATAGACTGGGATTACTTCAGGTTCTGCAGCTTCAAGGTACACTTTAATGTCAAGATGTAATTAATTTCAATGTCTTTAAAAAAGATAATGTGAGTGTGTTGCAAAAAGAACGAATTAAATTTGGTTTAATTGACATAGTTATCAATGGCTACTGTTGATGTAGGTGAATCCTTCCTGGCTGTAGGGATTTTTGATCCATTCGATGAGGGATCAGGAAAGGACATTCATTGGGAGGATCGACATACGTTAATCTGGCCTGGTAAGTACTGCGAAATAGTCTTAAGTTCGAATGGCTTTTCATATTATCGTCCATCTTTAAAAAGATGTCCTAACGTATGTACGTAAATCCATAAATACGTATTAGAATGACCCTCAAATAACAGCCCTTTAACTGAAGGGCCTAAAATATAGTATGATTTTGTCATGATTCTCCTCTTCTAAAATCACCATCCATCTTGTCTAGGTGGGGCACCCCCTTTTGACTTTATCATCGAGAGAATAGATCGCCAGACGATCACGCTGCCAGTTTTTGTCGTGGGAGCCTTACTTGCTTTGGTTGGTATAATACTTGCCTGCTGCTTTTTGGCATTCAACATTCAATTCAGAAAAATACGGTACGTTTCGCCTTCTTCTTCTTTTTCTTGTTACCGTGTTATAATTAGTTTATGTTAACCGAGGAAATCGTGCATAACATCAATGTGGTGTGACTAGATAAGACCTTTTCATTTGTGAGGGTATTGGGGTGTGTGAACATAAAATGGCTTTAGTAAAGTAGCCTTTATTTGACACTTAACCAAAGAGAAATAGTGTCTTATACACCAGCCTGCCAATGAAGTTGGCCTGGCAATAGAACAGACTGGAATTCTGTAAACAATTTACTCTACAAGTAATAAGATTGCAGATATTTAGTGAACACATGTCTTAGAGGCAACTCTTTATCACAGCTCTAGTTCAAGGCACGGCTATAAGATTCTCAGACTTCAAGGTTGGATTAATATAAACAGTTATTATTATAACTATTATTTTTACAGTGTTATCAAGATGTCAAGCCCAAATATCAATAACTTGATGCTTATTGGTGGTATTTTAGCCTATATATCAATTATCATCAAAGGTGTGGATACGACTATTGCATCAGTGGACACGTTTGTTGCTATGTGTAAGGTAATGTACCCTCTCTGTACTCCATGAACACATCTAAGTGCTGAATGCGTCGAGTAAAAACAATAAAACTACAAATTGAGATAAACCTCCTCATTTGACAGCCATCTTAAGAAAAGACTTGCAAATTATTTCACTTCTAAACTTTCTCCCTTATTAGGTTCTTTATCATTTGTATTCGACACGAGTTTCTTTCTGACATATAAAATAAATTGCTTCAGAGCTCTGCATACAAATCTTCTCGGTTAGAAGTAAACGTATTGGGATAATCCCATTGCTTGACGGTCATTCGATCCTCTGAGTTTCAATTAATATTTTCCTTAAAGGATACGTCCATATTTGTTATGTGCCTTTGAAAGTGTTACTTATTTCAATATTAAGGCATATTGCTTTCATGGAATAGCTCTCTCTTTAAAAAGGGCCTAAAGGGTGGAACTTTCAATAACAGATCTGCTGCACGTTTTTGAAGACACATTATGTTTTTCTTTTTTAATCGGATTATTAAAAACGCTTTTATCTTTAGAAGTACACATTTTAAATTAGAATGGTTTTCGTATTGATCGTTTATTGTAGACAAGAACTTGGTGTCTTTCCATTGGGTTCTCTATGGCCTTTGGTTCAATGTTCAGCAAGACGTGGCGAGTACACAAAATCTTCACCACCAAGACTGCAATGAAAACGGTAAAGCTTACAACAAGATAACACACTACATAAACCGACGAGCAAAACTTACGTATTTCGTGCATACAATGAGAACTTTTATTTAATGGTTTGGTTTTATTACTTAATTAAACAGCAAATTCCATCCATTAATACAGGTGATCATAGACCTTTCTTTTGTTGATAAACAAAGTGCGCCGGTTGGCATGGTCGGCCGAATGCTAGCAAAACATTCAATCGTGTTAAAAAATGTTGTGACCAAATTCAACATTTTCTGTAAAGATTCATGAACGGAAATACCTTCCATGATTGGTTGATTTGTTTCCAACAAATTCAACACCACTTTTGAATATTTCTGTAACATTGCTACAAACTGTGGCTATCTGTTTTTGATTTGCAGTTACGGCTTTCCATAGTTTTCCAACCTGGGTTGGCAAAAACGTTGCAAAAGAAAGGTATATAGTGCTGTGTTTCTTGATAGACTTATAGCAGGGCGCCCCCATTCATAGATTGGCTTGTGACTCTTCGTTCTTCTGTGTTCGTGGTTTCAAAACAGTGGTGGTTTTTCTTCTAAATATTGTGACTAATAGATTTTTTATTATGGATTTTCAGGTAGTTAAAGATTCTTGGTTGCTGGTTTGTGTGGTGGCATTGGTTTTTATCGACGTCTTGATTTTAATCTTGTGGGAAATTATTGATCCCATCGATGTGAGGGAGCAGACAGGAGCTGAAAAGGTATGTTAATGATTTAGAAGAAAATGTAAAAAAAAACGAGAAAAAAAACCTAACTCCCCAACGAACACCTCAACAAACAAACAATTACAGAAAGAGTTGTCTTTACGAGACATTTGAAACCAGACAGTCTTTCACTGTGTGTTGATAGAGAACAAGTTTGTACACCAAGCAATCCTTCAAATAAGGAAATTTTTAAAAGTCAACATATTATCGAGAACGACAGAATGCTATCCTAAATATTGATACAAATAAACTTTGTTATCATTTTGTATAGGTTGATGAAGACAATGATGACATTGTGTACATACCAATCCGCATGATGTGTGAGTCATCCAATCAAATCTATTTCATTGGAACCTTCTACGTCATCAATGGATTACTTCTAGTTTTTGGAGCTTTCTTGGCCTGGGAGACTAAAAAAGTATCCATCCCAGCACTCAATGATTCCAAGTACATTGGTAATCAAATATATTTTGTTATTGTCCTTTGTTTTTGAAAAAGACATTCTGATCATATCTGATAAGTAATAATTTCACCTCTTTGGTTTTTGTTGTATTTTGTCTCAAAATTAGTAAAATAAGATTTTAAACTTACTGGTATAAATATTCTACGTATAATTTATTTCGACTTATTTTATGGTTATTATTTTCTTGTAGGTGTTTGTGTGTACAACGTCTTGATCCTGTCCTTTGTTGGGGCATTGGTATCTTTTGTAGTGGAGGAACCTAACGCACACTATGCATTAGTTGCTACTCTGGTGTGGCTTGCCACCACTCTGACACTGTGTGTAGTATTCGTCCCCAAGGTAATGTACTTGCCACCACTCTGACACTGTGTGTAGTATTCGTCCCCAAGGTAATGTAGATTTCTGATGTAAATTTCAAAATACAAATTACCGGACGTCATTTAATTCAGCCTCAACTTTTTAAACTCCATTGACTGATGAAATGTTCACAAGTTGGTTTTTCCTGGTGGTATTTTCCCCGCTATATATAGCTTTTATTCCCCTTTAATAGGTATTATTTTGTTCGTGAAAGGTGTAATATTGGTTGAATTAAAAGCCTGATTAAGAAGATTATAAAGAGAATGTTCAGGTAAAAAGGTAAACTAATTTTCTAATTGGAAAAGCTAAGGTTTTGCATACTGCTTTCAGATAAAAATGAGGAACGACGTTCGACCTACACAGAACACGATGATCACTGGTGTATCTACACAAAACACAAACTCAGAAGACTCTCAAAAAGAGCTTCAATTGTTGCGTCATGAAATCAACCAATTGAAGAAAAAGTGTTCGGTAAGTTTTGTGTTGGGGTTTTAATTTTAGAGTGACTCGAAAAAAAGTTTATTAATAGAATGGGTTCATTTTCACTTTGAAGTCCAACTTTTAACCCATTAATTCTTGCTTGCTGAAGTCGCTTTATAATTATAAATTTGCTGAAATATGGTTGGATCCTAAACATCATTTAACCATGATACAATGAGATCGTAACCAATAGACCTTATGCATATGACGTCATTTGAGTAGGGCGCCCTCACCTAGAGGTCAAAAGGAAGATGCTCATTGGCCAGTCTTGTGCGCCGCGCGTACAAATCAGCGCGTTTCCATTGTTTCATCATCAGTTTACCTCTAAGATGGCGGCTTGGTGACGTCAATGCATAAGGTCTATTACACTTTACTTTGTATTGTCTTGGTCACGAGATTAATCGGTTACAAGTAACGCTTATAAATGCTTTGCAATAAGTAAAAACTAACTAATTTCAAAAACCTGAATTGTCAATCTTTGCAGGATCAAGAGGAAGAACTTACAAAGGCAAAGGCACCAAGTACATCAACTGCTTGAGATCAAGAGTAGAGGGCGCTATGTACACATTTTGATTTAAAACAAACATTTTGATCTATATTCCTGCATAATTATTACAGTGTTAAAATCTGATTAGACTGATATAATCTCTTGTGATTGTGTATCTATACTAAATTTAAATTGTAATGAAAGTCGAGATTATTTGACGACAAAAGCAGAATGTGATAAATTGCATTGATTTCTAAAGTGTAAACGTGCTTGAGTGTATAATTTTGTGAATGTTGGATCATTTATCAAATTTGATTATTTCCAAGTTTTGCTATCTGAAAGTTGTAATTGTAATGTTTTAATAACTATTGAAATAGGCCAAATATTTAGTCTTAAATCACGTATAGGCATAGCCATTTCACAATACCGTGATGTTCGAATTCAATTAAATACAATTACATTATTTCTGCACACATAAATGACAGTAAGCCAAATGACTATAAATATTGTGTTTACTAAATGAACGTAGAGGTAGTGGCCGAGCTAGACGCTGCCTTGGACTGGTCTGCTGAATGTACAATAAGGATGCGCAAGATAACTCCAATCTAACTTCATTAATTGGTTTGACGGTTTATTCCTCTCCTGTTCTCGTTACAATACAAGGAAGAAACATACAAAGCAGGTTAAGAATAAAACCCCAAGCACCAGCTACAAAACAGTTACAATCATAATCTGGAGGTATACATAAAAACATTACCACAAGTAGCATCCATAGTACAAAACATTACACACTGTATAATACGTTGTAAACTTTATATAAAAAAGTTAATGACCAATTCCCACAGTAAATTGATATAGGGAACAATTGCAATATCAAAATGAGATAGACTTACAATAGAAATGTCGATGTTGTCTAAAGAATACTATACTAAAGAGTTCTTACATGCCAATCAGTCTTGATAAAGGCAAATAAACACAACAAAATGTTGACAGAAATTCGAGTATGCTCTAGAGGCTTAAGGCCGTTTACCCACAACAATAAAAAGATTAAAACCAAAGATATCAAATAAAAATCATACAATGAGCGACAAAACCGTATAAAATGAAAATAATAGAATAGCAAGGACCAGATTTGTCAGTGATGCATATAAATAATTTGAACCACAGAGGAATTAAAATGTCATTGTAGACAAGTTAAAAGCAGAGATTGATTTATATTTCAAGTAGTAGGAATGCTTTCGGTTTTGAAAATTCTTGAGTTTTATCATATTTTAAGTTTTTATAGGATAGAAACAAGCACGATGTATTTAGAATTGACAATAACTAATTGATTGCAGTATTTAAACCGTAGATCAGTCTGTAGCAGAAGTAAAAGTCAGACAAATTTTCTCTCTTAGATTCTTTAATAACCTCATACGGAACAATGGGGTAACAGCGAGAAGTCAATCAGGAATGTTTACTCTTGCTATGATTGTTCAGGTTTGAGACACCTTCAAGTCGTACAGATGTTTACATTGTGGGACGGTCTGTTGAAACAAGCATTAGCTATCCAGGAATGATCTGCGGCTTGTTTTACCTGGTGTTCTTTCAGGTCTTTAATTAAAAAGGATATCTGTCATTTTTTTCTTACACAGTGTATTTGATAACAAAATAAAAACACATCAAGACGAGTAAAAAAAATATATATATATTTGTTCACACCACACAAGAGACTTTGAGAATGTTTTCATGAATTAGAAAACATGTTTGTTAATTATTGCTTAAAAGTAAGTCTGCTTGAGTGATCACTATATTTCATGTATATACTCTGTATGTAATATTTAGTTTTATAAATTTTAGTTGGAATCGTATTACGTGGAAAAGGAAACAACCAAGTAAAATGTCACATAAGGGGATACAACACCTTCAACTATAGATTATTGAACTCGATAATAAAACCAAGGTATTTCATGACAGTTGATTGATTATCAAACTATTGATTATTAAACTCGATAACGAAGGTATTTCATGACAGTTGATTGATTATCAAACTATCGATTATTAAACTGGATAACGAAGGTTCATGACAGTTGATTGAATAGATTATTGAACTCAATAACGAAGGTGTTGCATGACAGTTGATTGATTATAAGAGTTGTATTGATAGAAGAGATGAAAAGAGGCAATTTTGAAGTTAGTTGATTAAAGCAAGAAGTATCGATTTGACCAGAGCATTCATCTCGAATCATGTTGCCCAAAGTCTTGCCAAAATTGTTTTTGAATGCCTCTTTGACTTCAAGATCTATGGTTTATGATTGATTTCAACTCTTCAAACAACATACAACCATTAACAAAAGGAAACAACTTGCAACAGTTATCCTATAATAAATTATTTTGTTTAACCTTATATTGCCATACAATGTTCGACTTGCCTCTAAACAGAAGCTTCATAAAATGGTTGGTGACAAGAAGAGGACAGAGAAAGGGTAAAACTGTTGGTCTAGTGTCCACTAGGAAGTTTATATTTTAAGTTATGGAGAAGGGGAGTGGATGGGGTACCTTCAATAAACGACTGGATGGGAAATGATCAGAGGTGATTAGGAATTTAAGAAATCAAAACATACCTCGCAATGACTTATTATAATCCTTTGCAGATTTTCGTCATCGGTTCCTAATCCACTCAGACAACTGTACAATTTAGTTGCAAAATAATCAGCTGTGTCTCTTACAAAGGCGACTGCAAAGAGAGAAGTCAATACGTTCAATTTATTAAAAAGGTCTCTTCAGGTAATATTCAAAGTAAGAGAAACAATTGTCATTTGGGTTTTTCATTTATCTTGCTTCATGTTGCTAACATATTCAAACATGAGGAGTAAAGTATGAAACTGTCTTAAATTTTTTCCTGCAAATATTTATTGTAAACATGTTAAAAAGCTCACCTAGCTTCTTGAGTCCAAAGAGGATGTCACCAGAGAATTCACTATTTAAAGCTTCTTCAATTGTTTTACCATAAAGCTAAAAGGGAAACAAATATTTGCCAATGGTCAATAACAGTCTTAGTTTATTTTATCATCAACTGGTTATTTTAAGACGAATGCAGTGCAATTTTAACATGAAGTATCAATCGTTTGGAAGAAACTCATCTTTATACCAAACTTGCGATTTGGGTTTTCGGTTTAATAGAGTTTATTGCGTAACGCAGTAAACCGATTTAACACCGGGAAATATGCATATTCATGTTACAGTCGGGGCTAAGCAATTGTGATTGTCGAGGCGCAATCAGACGTGTTTCCATTGTTCTTTTCAACCAACCAAAGCAGTGCATTTCGGGGAAAAGGGTGCTCGTCTTTCTGGGAAACGTCATTGTATATTCTGCCACCAAGGAGTTCAGACAGATTGTTGTTTCGAATAAATTCCTCACCTTTAGTTTTATTTTATTTATTATTTTCCGGTTCCAATTGGAGGGGCTAAAACAGATTTGGTTCTGTATCACTACATTATAACCAGTCTTTGGCCAGATTTGTATTGGAATCTTTCCAACTTATCTGTCAATAAGCTGAAAATATATACATAAGCAGAGAGCAAGCTTTTTGACTTAGGTAACCAGTCAAATGGCGCGGACTCGAGGTGAAAATCGAAGGCGGGGTAGGGGACGTGGTAGACAAGGAGTCCGCGGTAACTTAGTTACGGTGTCCAAGGCTAACACAGTCTCGACTGTTAAGGGGCCGGGGTACTAGCAGCAGTGATAGACAGACCAGAGCCCAGGCGAACGCCAGGGCAGCGCTGATCTCGGTGAACACCATCAACGTCACTGCGGAAGTACACCAACAACCCCGCAGTCAGGGCGTCACCCATCAGACACCACAGGAGGATCTGGTCGAAGAAATACAAGTTCTACCGGATGATGGGGGCGAAATTGAAGCTACAGGCGGACAAGAAGCTTTTAGTGATGTTGGGGGAGGTGAAGCAGATTGCTTACTAGCCGGACCGATTGGTAGACCATCGGGTGAGTCACTACATATCGGGTTCAATAGGCCTAATGCTGGTGCAAGTTCAGTCTCAGCAGTAACGTTAGGTATCACGAGTACAGTGAATACGGGAAGTTTGCAAACATCAAGTGTTTATAATGGGCCGATAATTGCGAACATGCCACAGATTAATGCAAGCATTAATAGTCACAATATTTCACGGCCTTTACATGTAGCCCAAGGTATAACAGGCCAAAATTCCCAAAGCATGGGTATAGGTATACAAGGATAATAATAATAATAATAATAACAACATTTATAATGCGCACATATCCACCCCAAGGGATGCTCAAGGCGCCTAACAAGGTATAGAAACATTAAACATACGAAAGTACATGAAAAGTTACAAAGAATGAAAATAATTTACATCAGGTTGTGAAATATACTACATCTTAACTAAAGAATTCAGACATTAGATAGGTTTTTAAGTTTTTTTTGAACAAATTTTGATTTGCTGACATTTTGATTGAATGAGGTAGGGAGTTCCATAACTTGGGGGCAGCAGCTATAAAAGCTCTGTCACCCCAACTCCTCTTAGTTTTAAATTCTGTTAACTTTGTGGAAATGGAGGAACGAAGACCTGCACGAGAACCTAAAGAGATACTGAGAAGAGAGGAAATATAATCAGGGACAAATCCATTAAGTGATCGGTAGGTGAGTAGTAGAATTTTATATTTGATACGCTGTACTATTGGAAGCCAGTGAAGATTTTTGAGTATTTGAGTAATATGGGTCGAACGTTTAGATTTAGTGACAAGGCGGGCAGCTGCGTTTTGAACCTTTTGTAGTCTGTGAATTTGGTATTTAGGAAGTCCAAAAAGGAGAGAGTTACAGTTATCTAGATGAGATGTCACAAAAGCATGAATCAATTGTTGAGTGGTTTGGGGGGTTAGAAATTTCCTAATAGCGCGAAGATTACGCAGATGATAATAGGCTGCTTTCACACAGTTTGAAATTTGTGCATCAAGAGACATGGCTGTATCGAAAATAACACCAAGATTTCTTGCCTTATCTGAAGGAGCAATGTGCACAGAACCAACACATATATGAGTAATTGCAATCTTGGAAAGTTGTTGTCTAGAGCCTAACAAGAGAAATTCTGTTTTTTCATCATTTAGTTTGAGATAACAATCATTCAACCATTTCCGTACATCACGAATACAACTTTCAAGGTCGTCAATACGTTTTTCTACCTGCTCTTGAATAGGAAGACATGAAAAATATAATTGG
This sequence comes from Leptasterias polaris, assembly GCA_037783415.1. Classification (NCBI taxonomy): domain Eukaryota; kingdom Metazoa; phylum Echinodermata; class Asteroidea; order Forcipulatida; family Asteriidae; genus Leptasterias; species Leptasterias polaris. The sequence continues at coordinate 26,968 of JAZGTN010000274.1, read as the reverse complement.
AGATCGTCTGCATACATATGATAGCTTATATTGTGTTTACCGATTATCTCATGAAGTGGTAAGGTATATACATTAAACAGATGGGGACCTAAAACAGATCCCTGAGGCACAGAAAACTGAAGGTTAACAACCGATGAAGTTGTATTATGAAGGTTAACCGCTTGAGATCTATTTGAAAGGTAAGAACGAAACCATTGAAGACATTTTCCACCAATGCCAACTTGTTTCAGCCTGTCAATTAAAATATGGTGGTCAACAGTGTCAAAAGCGCAACTTAGATCTAACAAAACCAGTCCGGTAAGTTTTCCCTTGTCCATTTCTATCAAAATGTCGTTCTGAACTTTGAGAAGTGCTGTTTCCACACTGTGTCCTTCCTTGTAGGCCGATTGATAAGGATTTTGAAGGTTTTGGTCACATAACCCTTTCAGTACCAACACATATTGGCTACTTATGCCATGGTGACCAGACACATTTCCTTGACATGGCTAACTGGTGACCAACACTATTTTAGGAAAATTTGAGGTTACAGCGCCCTCACAAGGCAGATTTGGGTTAGTCTCAGGTCCTAGTCATATAATGCCAGTTGAGCAACCAATTAAATTACTGTTTCCTTTGTCATATTGCCTTGGACTAAATCATTGCCCTAAACATATATTTGAGGTATGGAATTATTACCACTAAATACACAATTGAGTAGTTTAAATGTTTAAGCTAAACATTTGTCAAGTAGCTGTTCATACCAATCTGCATGAGACATATTTTTGAGACGTTAAATAAACATAAGGTGTTAAGATATTACTTTTCATACAGCATCTCCTCCCCCCCCCCCCCCCCCCCCAAACCAACCCAAAAATATAAAAAAATATTGGTTGAGCCTCACCGATACTGGGAGTTGGTGACTATACCCATGTTGATCAATAGGTTAAGGCTGCCATTTAGATTGTTGGCAAATTATGAATCCTCCCAAAAACAAAAGGTTATAATAATTTATTTAGGAAGCAACCCCCCCCCCCCCCAAAAAAACCGCTCATAGGAAAAGACATTAAATATAAACAATAGAGTTTGGATTACGCACAATATGACTTATAAACAAATGACTGGTAAAATCAAAAGTTTAATTTTTTTCTACATTTAATGACAAAGAAGGAACTGACATAAAAGAAAATTAAATATTGCCCATTTATAAATGTCCGCCAATAAGTTAGGTTTTGGTACGTATTTCCGTCTATGAGCCTCACATACAAACATTATAATTGCCATGGTGGCAAAATAACTCATAAAATATATGTTTTACCTATCATTCACCCATATGTAAAGAAGAAAAAAACATAAAATATTTCAAAAGTGCTATACTTGTATTTTCTAAGTACCATCCTCCCCCCCCCCCCGCCCCGCCCCGCACAATAAAATAATTGCATCAGTCGGTTAAGGCAGCCATTTTAATAATAAAAATGGCCGCCAAACATTTTTGTTTTGGCCCGTAACATAAAATATTGCCAGGTTTTCAGGATGCTGGAACCCAATGAGACCAAATAAAAACAATGTGGTACAGTTGCTTAAGTCGGCCATTTTGAGTATTTTAAAATTAGTTTCTGAAACCTCAAATAAACATGTTTTAATAAATTCCTTTTGAAGCACCCCCCAAACCCGCTCATAGGATTGCACATTCAATAAACAGAAGAGAGGAACTGGACAAAAATTACTCCTAAAATAAAAATAACACCTATCATGAACCAATATGTAAAGAAGGAACTAACATTACATTTTGCCAAAGTGCTATACTTGTTTTTTCTAAGTACCATCTCCCCCCCCCCCGCCTCAATGTTGATTGTTGGCAGGCATGCGATTGTGGGATTCAACATTGTAGCGGGGGGGGGGGGAAGTATTCAGAAAGTTTAGAAAATTATTAGTTTGGTGTGGAAAATCTCCAATAATGGTATAACCGCTTTACCAATTTATAACATAATTAACTTAATAGTTGAATTGTTGACCTAATTTATCGCTTGGTGTGGAATTTTTCAAAGCATGGTATAACACACATTGGCTTGATACACTGCTTACAAATCGTGCGAGTTTGTTTCCGATTAGAGGTGGAACTGCATACAACACAGTCACGTTTCTTCCCGTCAACAGTCGGACCTGGAAAGTGCTGAGTTGAAAGGGCGTTTGAAGCACTCGACACTTTCCGGGCCTGGTGAACTGGGTTGTTCTCAAAGTTTGAAATAAGTGCCTCTATCACCTTGACCCGAAAATCCAAAGTAGACAAGCTCTTGTTTGTATGGATGCTGTTGTAGACGACATTAGCATTGAGCAAACATATGTCTAGGATTGTAATAAAAACATGTTTCCACCATTTGAATGTTTTGTGGGTATGAGTATAGTACGTGCATAACTGTGCAGCCAGATCCGTGCCCCCCATGTATTTATTGTAATCCTCGACTATGCACGGTTTTTTGATATGACGAAATCCTGTTGAAGTTTTCCGGCTCCGAATCTTTTTACTAGTGACACTGCAATCGCCATAGTTTGAGAGGAGAGTGACACGTTTTGTGTCCTGCCACATAACGCATAGTTGGCCTGCTTTCTGATAAAAATTGGGATCTGCACCGCTTTTCATAGGAAATTTCTTGGAGTTTGCTACGTCGGGTATCCCTAGGGTGGTATAGCGCACAGTTCCACAAGCTCCGAATCCTAGCTCAGACAACTTGGAGAACAGAGCCGGGCTAGTATACCAATTGTCCATGTAGATGAAATGTCCTTTATTTTCGAGTCCCTGCAAAAGGTTCAATACTACGTTGCCTGCTGCCCCTATTTCGGATGGATGGTTCGTCTCGGGATCACTTACAGAGGACTGTCCTTGTGGGCACCTGGGCTGCGATCCTGTGAACAACTCCCAGGCACATGTGTACCCTGTGTCGGATTCGTTCAATGAGAAAGATTTCAATCCCCATTTTGCGGCTTTTCTTGGCATGTATTGCTTGAAGCTCACCCGTCCTTTGAATTTGACCATCGTCTCGTCCGGTGAAAGGCTTCGTCCCGGCTGGTACACCCGGAGGAATGATGGTAGTACAATGTTTAAAAGTGGCCGTAATTTAGCAAGTTTGTCACGGGGAGAGTCGCCCTCGACATCTCGGTTATTGGCGAGGTGAAATTTTTTTAGAATTGCAGTAAATCGGTTACGAGCCATGGTTGCTGAGTACAGGGGACTTCGTAGAATTTCAGACCTGGACCAATGCATGGAGTAACGAGGCCTTTTGTTGATGCCCATGCAAAGAAGTAGGGCCACGAATGCCATCATTTCAGGTACATCAGTTGGTCTCCATGCACACTTATTTTCGGCCCCCGCTCCCAATATTTGTTTAGCATAACGATTAGTCTCTTGTACCATCATCTGCCACACTGCTTCACAAAAGTACAGTTTGAAGATTTGTATGGGGGAGAACGAACTGAAGTCTTCTGTAGCCCCTGTGTTTGCTGTAAATTTAACAGGCGGTCGCCGTGTGTAACAGTTGGCTTCACGCCATCCACACCTGAAATTCGGCTTTGTTTTGGTTTTCTTACCCTTCTTAGAACAGGTTAATGTTGCTGTTGATGTCGAGGCCCTCGGCTCTGTATCGTCACTGTCTTCTGACGTTTCCGAGTCCTCAAGTGGCGATTCCTCGTCAGATGACATTTCGGAACCACTGTCTGCGAAAATATCTTCCAAAATTTTCTCATTTTCTTCGGCCATGTTGTAATAATGATCTCTTACTGAAGAATGCGTGGGGCCGGTCCGGGGGGGGACGCTTAACGATACCGCTGAAATTTTTAAAGTTGCGACGCTTCAGGGCACACGTGACCAGCTTGTTACCATGGGGATGGACAAAAGGCGATTGAGGGCGCTATTAACATTTTGATAACTTACTTTTGGTCGATGTGCCAGAGAGGCTGATTGGTCACCGAGAGTGCTAATAATTCCGTGCCATACGAGCTCATTGGTCACCAAGTGGTATGTTGTTTTGAGCCGCTATGGCACGGCGGTACTGAAAGGGTTATGCAAGACTGAAGACGTGTAGATACTATACGTTCAATTACCTTACCAAGATACTTTAAATTTGCCACGGGACGATAATTTTTAAGCTCTTGTTTATCAAGGCTTGGTTTCTTTAAGTGAGGTTTGATGAGTGCATGTTGCAGACAATCAGGAAAGATACCAGAACAAAGAGACGAATTTACAATCTCTGTGATGTATGGGGTGAATTCATTAGAAAAATCTTTGATCAAACAGGTTGGAATAGGATCTAGTTCACATGTAGATGGTGGAGAATTCATAATGACCTTCTGAACCTCACTACTTGTGGCTGGTACAAAGTCAGACATATAAGGAATGGCAGTTTCTGTCACTGACTGATAGCTTGTGTTATCATGTGTGTCAAGATTTTGGCGAATATTACTAACTTTATTCATAAAGAAATCAGAAAACCGATTAGCTAATTCTTGATCAGACACATTACTAGGAAGAATTTGTTCTTTCTTTCTATTCAAGAGTTTATTGATAATTTGAAACAGCCGCTTACAAGGATAAGATGGAATAAGGGAGAACAATCATAATTTGTCTGGCAGCTTGCCGTTTAATATGAATGTTAATAGTCAGAGCTTGGGTCAATCAGGCCAGTCAGGAATTAGTAACCCTAGTGGGAGTTTAGTGTACAACTTGGCCAACTCTAATCAATATTCAGGGTGTTCCATGCATAACAGGGATGGGGTATGTGGCAGGTTAGGAGTGGCATCAGCTTCAATAGGACTGGGGGTGCCCAACCTTCGAATGCAGGGTGTAATACAAATACAGTCGGTAGCAGTAGCACGTTGGGGTCAATTAATTGTATAGCGGGCTCTGGAAGCATACCTATTGTGAATAGTAACATGCTGCATATGAGTCTGCCATCAACTCCCTTCAATCCTTTGACATCTGTTTGTTGCGAATTGGGCGATGGTCTACCGCAAACATTAAAATCTAAGATTATTAATAGCGAGTACGTGGAATTCGCTGTAATTTTAGAGAAGAGCGAGCCTAGTACAAGTAGTAGTCAAGACATGAAAGAATTTTCGCTGGCTGTAAACGAGGGGGGTTCGATTATATGGAAAGATAATAAACAAAAGCGTCCAATTACTTCTATTCATACATGGACCTCTGCGTTGTTGACATATGCATCAGTTTATTTGCGAGCTCATCCCCATAGAACACAAGAGTTATTGAAATATTGTCAAATTGTACGCACAGCAGCAGCTCGTCACATATGATTGTCAATTTGGCGCACATATGATTGTCAATTTAGGATGAGGCAGCATTTAACACCTGTTAGGTCATGGGCCTCAATTGACGGTGAATTATGGGCATTGTATGTCACAGCCCCAGGGGTTAATCAGGCTCTGGGAACAAATATCAAAAAAAAACAATGTCAGGCTTCCACAGTTCAGCAATTTTCGTGCTCAAAACAATGCATCTACTATCCAAAAAAGATACGCAATGCCAACCCGGGCAAACCCACAAGCTGGATTGTGGAGAAAAATCATTTCAGGTGGAATGTGCTATGATTTCAACAGCGCAGGCTGTTCCAGAGCACAGTGTAAATTTGCACACAAATGTAGTAAGTGCAATGGAACCGGACATGGAACCCAAAACTGCAATAAAGGGGGTAAATGATAGTCATAATGAATCAGCAGCGAAGCAGTGCCATATAAGTTCAGTCTGCTTATGTTGTAAATATCCCTCACCAATTAAGCTAAGCACTTTATTGCCATTGTTAGATCAATACCCGGACAAAAAATCCGCTAGGATTCTTAGGGATGGGTTTTCAAATGGGTTTAGGTTGGGGTACTCAGGAGATCGAGTAGGAAGAGATGCACCAAATCTTAAGTCAGTTGATCAATTACATGATAAGGTTTTGGAGAAGATCTCAAAGGAAGTTAAGTTGGGTAGGATTGCAGGCCCTTTTAAGCAGAGACCTATTTCAAATCTCATAATTTCACCAGTGGGTTTAGTGCCAAAAGCTGTTCCAGGGAAGTATCGCATGATTCATCACCTTTCATATCCAGATGGGGACTCCATTAATGACGGTATTGACAAGGATTATTGCGCAGTTCAGTATACACAATTTGATGCTGCAATTAACTGTGTCATGAGAGCTGGGAGAGGGGCGCTGATGGCCAAGGCCGATATCGAAAGTGCTTTTAGGTTACTGCCGGTTCATCCAGAGGATTTTAGTTTATTGGGGATGAAAGTGGGTGATTTATTTTATGTGGACAAGGCCCTCCCTATGGGGGCATCGTGCTCTCCAGCTTTGTTTGAAAAAATTTCAATTTTTGGGGAATGGGCGTCAAAATCAGCAGCGGCCACTGAAAATATTGTGCACTTTGCAGATGACTTCCTGTTGTGCGCGGGGGTCGGAAGTAAGAGTTTATCTTGTCGTCAACTTGTGAATAATTTTGAAGATGTGTGTGCAAAACTTGGAGTACCCTTGGCAAAAGAAAAATCGGTAGGCCCAACAACAGAACTTGTGTACTTGGGTCTAAAAATTGATTCCATCAAGAATGGTGTCAATCCCTTAGAGAAGGTTCAGGCAATTATATCAAAAATTGAAAATGCATCAAAAGCACAAAAGTTAACACTCAAAGAAATACAGTCCTTAATTGGCTCACTGTCCTTTGTTTGCAAAGCAATATTGCACCAGGTCGCCCTTTTATTCGTCGCATGATAGACCTAACTTGTGGTGTCAAGAAATCATGGCACCAAATAAGACTAACACTAGGCGTAAAAAGTGATTTAAATATGTGGCTTGTATTTTTGAAAGAATACAATGGAGTTTCAAATATTTCCAGACCAGTTTTGGGTGGGTGCTGCAGACATACAATTATTTACAGATGCAAGTGGTGGAGTGGGATTTGGAGGCTTTTTGCAAGGGAAGTGGTTCCAAGGGTTGTGGCCTGAAGTGGTAAAAGATGAAAACCGACCAATTGCATGGTTGGAATTGTTTCCTGTAATCGTGGCGATGGTATTATGGGGTAGGGAGCTTAAGGGTAAGCGCATAGTAGTGCGGTCAGATAATAAAGGGGTTGTGGACATTTTGAATAAGAAAACATAAAAGTGCCCCATGATTATGAGGTTGGTCAGAATTTTTGTGATACAGTGTTTGAAAAACAATGTAGCTTTTTCATCCAGACACATCCCAGGAAAGCAAAATAACATTGCAGATGCATTATCACGTTTTCAGATGGATCGGTTCTGGAAAATTGCACCCAAAGCGGACAAGAAAGCAGTTCCTGTACCAGAGTTCCTATGGAACCTTTAATGGCCAGAACTCGAGCCATTTTAGCAGCATCAATGGCGGCTAGCACTAAGCGTACATATATAAGGGCAGTAGAAAGTTTCATAGCCTTTCGGAATGATTGGTCATTAGGCAATAAATGGCCAGCTTCCATAAATCAGGTGGTAGCCTATATTGCACATTTAAATTTACAGACTTTTGCATCCTCTTCCATTGGTACATACATGTACATGTACGTATCAGCTATTTCATATGTTCATAAATTGCACAATTGGGAGGATCCCACTGGTAGTTTCATTGTTTCTAAGATGAAGGAGGGCTGTAGACGCTTGGACCCTCATCAAGATTCAAGATGCCCCATTACATTTCCCGTGCTGAGTAGTCTGGTTAGAATTTTACCGTCAGTCTGCAAAATAGCATATGAAGCTCTGCTTTTTAAAGCAGCATTCTTGCTTGCTTTTTTCGGATTTTTGAGGGTGAGTGAGTTCACTAGTACAAAACACATGTTGGCAAATTCCCAGGCATTGTGTATTGGTGATATTTCCGTTAATCAGAAAGGGAATTTGCAAGTAGTACTAAGATATTCAAAAACGGATCAAGTGGGTAAAGCGTCAATCATTTCTATTGGCAGGCATGTCAATACTGAATTGTGCCCAGTACAGGCAATGACACAATTTTTAGGGGCAAGGCCTCCAAGGGAGGGGCTCTTGTTTGTACACTTCGGAGGGGACCCTTTGTCAGCCCAACAAGTTAATCACATCTTAAAGCAGGGGATTAAGGCCATCGGGTTGCCCCCACACCTTTTTTCAGCTCATAGTTTCAGGATAGGTGCTGCATCATCAGCCTCAATGTGTGGGGTTCCGGAGGAACAAATCAAAAGTATGGGGAGATGGAAGTCTGGAGCATTTGAATCATACACTAGGCCAGACCTAATGTTTTCATTTGTCTAAAAATGGTTAGCTATTATTAAGGTTATAAATAAGCATTGTAAAACAACCGCTTCTTTAATTAGCATATTGCTGTGTAAGAGAAATCATCATTTACGAGATGTGTGGATGTTGAGTTGGTTGTTATAAATTTTGTGTAAAGTTGGTATAACGGTTTGACTACCTGTGAAGGAGAGGGGTCAATATGCGGAAGACTTGCTCAGGCAAATATTCTTAAGTTGAATCTTATGGGGATTGTGCGGTATGGAACATAGTGATTCTCCTTTCTACCTCTTTTTAAAGATTTGTGGAAGTAGGACCGCTTTCTCCCATCCGCCTCCGTAAACGTCCATTTCATTTACAGTTATATTGTTGTATTGTCCCGTCCATTCGTTATGTCCTCGTCGTTTTCTTGTCTTTCTTGTAACCAATTACTTAGAGACAATATGCCTAAGATATGTTGTACTTTATGTCAGAACTGGTTCCATCAGAGCTGTGTTAGACTCCCCACCCTTGAGTTTCAATTCAGTTTTCATGATAGGGAGTCCTGGGTCTGTTATTTTTGTTACAATGAAACCTACCTTTTCATTCCTTAGAATCAAATGAGTTCTCATTAATTTCAGACTCTTATCCCACCCTTTCTGACGATCATACTCATCCCACTTTCGAAAATATCAATTTTCGTTTTAATCTGTTTGAAACAGTGTCTGACCCCAACAACAATAATCAGTATCCACACTCATGTGACTACTTTACCGATTCCACTCTTCATTCTTCATTTGATCTTAGTGACCCTTCCAAAGTTATCTTTTCTTCATATGAATATTAGAAGTCTTACTAAACATTTTGATGAAATGACCAACTACCTCGAATCTCTTCATTCTAACTTCTCTGTCATAGGTCTCTCTGAAACATGGCTAAAACAATCTGATATGCCTTTTAATATGTATTCAATTCCTGGATTTCATCTTCAGACAAAAAGCAGAGTGGATAGAGTGGGAGGTGGTGTAGCTTTATACATTTCAACTGATCTTCAGTATGTTAACCGTCATGATTTATCACATTCCACAGAATCATTTGAATCAATTTTTATTGAAATCAAGAATTCTAATGGCAAGAACATTATTATTGGAGTAGTTTATAAATCACCCTCTGCATCATTTAATGAATTCATTTATTTGTTTCAGCAAGTTCATAACTTTGTATCATCAGAGAACAAGTCATGTGTTATTTCTGGTGATTTTAACATCGATCTCCTCACCTCAGACCATAACCAACAGTCCCAAGACTTTTTAGATATTAATTTCTCCCATTCTTGCTTACCCCTGATTAATAAACCCACAAGAGTAACAACAACTTCAGCTACTCTTATTGACAATATTTTTACCAATATCTTTCCACCACCTAATTCTGGTATTTTAGTCTGTGATATTTCCGACCATTTTCCTATATTAACTTCTTTTCAATTTTCCCCGTCCACCCGCTCCCTTCCACCAAATTACTTTCGTAAACCTTCTATTGACAATATTCAACACTTCAAAAATAGCCTAAAACATGAAGATTGGTCTTCAGTTCTGAGCTCAGTCGAACCCAATGATTCATTTAAGAACTTCATGACCATATTTAACCATTTACACGACATTCATATTCCTCTTGTCAGACTCAAACACTCCAATAAAAAAACTAGACCAAGGTCGCCATGGATTTCCCTTAATCTTCTCAAATCAATCAATCATAAAAACAAGCTTTATCGCAAGTTCATACGTGTCAGATTCCCCGATAATTTAATGTAATTCAAGGACTCAATGTGATTCATCCAATTAAACAGATTGACAACTAAATGAAGAACAAAAGAGACCAGATTTAACTTAATAGTATTCTGTATTTACAATTATATTTACAACTAATTACAGGAATAACAGATGATATTTCATAAGTGTACGCTTACAGTTGTTTGTACAGCTTTCGGATTTACGTTCACAACTCCAAGATTATCTAATGTTTCCAAAAAATCCATAACCGTTTTGCTACTAACATTTCTGATTAAGCTAAACGAGAATGCGGAAAAGTTAAAGATAATTATATAAAATACTTGACGTTCGTAATCTAACTCTTTCGGGAACCCCGTCTGGACCCTTCTGTCACGTGCCCGTATGGTGCGTACTTCGCACAATGATTGACTAGCTTGACAGTCTCCTGCTCAAGGAGCTTTCGTGCAGCTTCACACTATGGGCAGGCTCGTTTGACGTCTACCGGAACGGGGTCAAGTCAAGCCCAAGAGTATGGCCATGGTTATTGCTCTGGGTGAAGGCTTATGGTTTGTCGAGGCTTAGTGTTGCGGGTATGGACCGATGAAGAAAGATTCTTGGTTTCGACTCTGTTTGGTCAAAATACCAATCCGCTCGTACCGGGACTGAAATTCTCCGGCCGATCGCCACTCCTGCTGCTTCAGGGGCTTCTTGTCTGTTGGTACGGTCATACACTCTCACTCTCTCTCAAAGTTGTTTAGCGATCACCAATCAAGATCGTTCTGATCCACTTTCAAACATTCGATTTCACTCGCAAACCCATACACTCAAGAACGCCCCAAAACTAACAATTGAAACATACTTACTAAACGATAGACTGAACAACAACAACAACATATTTAAATTTGGACAATAACCATGGCCGATGTCCTTACGTAACTTACTGTGACAACAGAGAGCGTGTCCTATGTTACAAAAGACGCTCTAGATAAATACTAATCGGTGCGGGAGTCTAGAAGCGGAAAAAATAAACGGGCGCGATTGGCTTATGGCCACAACAAGTGATAAGGATGAACCAACAAGTTTTCAGGGGTGGTTTATTTCTCGATAAAAAATAAATAAATAAATAAACGCAAAGTGATTCTGACAATACGTTCCCCTTCTGAAACCTCTCGACATAAGTTTACCAAATACAAAAATTTATTAACCACCATTTTACGTTCTGCAAAACGTGGTTATTATTCCCAGCAATTCGAAAAAGAAAAAGGTATAGTGCTAAGAATACATGGAAGATTATTAACAGTGTACTGAAAAACAACGCTACTTCCCATATCTCCAGTCTTAAAATTAATGACCTCAATGCTGAAGATCCCCTTCTCATCGCTGAGCATTTCAATGATTTCTTTGTCAATATTGGCCCGACACTTGCCGATCAAATTCCGCCTTGCAGTTTTCACTTTAGGGGTTTTATGTCTGACCCAATTCCTCACTCTATTTTTCTTAATCCAATCACTGAGCTTGAACTTTCGTCCATTGTTCTGAACCTACCCGACAAAAACAGCTCAGGACATGATTCGATCAACTGTCCTCTTATTAAACAGGTTATTCAAGAAATATCTAGACCCCTAGTTTATATAATTAACTTATCTTTATCTACTGGTATTGTCCCAAACACGATGAAAATTGCAAGGGTCATGCCCATTCACAAAAACGGAGACCATCACTTGGTCAATAATTATCGCCCCATTTCCATTCTTACCTCCTTTTCTAAAATACTTGAGCGTACCGTTTACATTCGTGTCTCTCAATTTCTCGAGAAACACAACATTCTTTCTGATTCTCAGTTTGGTTTTAGGAAGAAACATTCCACCACTCATGCCATCCTGCAACGTTAAATCGACAAAATCCGAGCAGGTCGTGATCAATCACTACATACAATCGGAATCTTCCTGGACCTTTCTAAGGCATTTGACACCATTGATCATTCTATTCTTCTCTCGAAACTTTCATTTTATGGTGTCAGAGGTATTGCCTTGGAGTGGTTCAGAAATTATCTCTCCGACCGCAACCAGTTTATTTGTATTGATGGCAACAAATCCTCTTACAAATCGTTACTTTGTGGTGTTCCACAAGGATCTCTCTTGGCTCCTCTCCTGTTCTCAATCTACATTAATGATTTCCTCAAATCGTCTGATAAGTTCACCTTTATTCTTTTCGCAGATGACTCTAATTTATTTTACTCCCATAGAAATATAGACATTCTTTTTGAAACAGTAAACTTGGAGCTTATCCACATTTCCAACTGGATCAAGGCAAACAAGTTATCCATCAATATCAAGAAAACTAACTATATGTTATTCAATCATTCCAGTAGTTTACTTCCAAGTGACATTATGTTTGATAATTTACCTCTTCTTCGTACTGATTGTGTCAAATTTATTGGAGTGTTTGTTGATGATAAACTTTCTTGGAATCAGCATATTAATTACTTATGTAAACTGATTGCAAGGAACATAGGAATTATCAATAAACAATACTTTTTCCCATCCACAATACTCTATGACATTTATTCTGCGTTAATCCTGCCTTACATTTGTTATGGAATTCTTGCATGGGGCAAATCAAGTGCCTGTCTACTGAAAAGAATTATGTTGCTGCAGAAAAGGGCTCTTAGAATAATTAATCGTACCGACTTTTGTGCTCATTCTGACCCATTATTTAAAAAACACAATACTCTTAAAGTTTCCGATATTTATCTTCTACAACTTGGAATATTTATGCATCAATACAACTCCAATGTTTTACCTAATTCTTTTAAGAGTATGTTCACACTAAATTCTCAATTCCATGCTTATCAAACTAGACATGCAAAAGATTGTCATATACCTCGTGTCTACTCATCTAAATCCATGAGTTGTGTTTATTTTCAAGGTCCAAAGTACTGGAACTCCCTCAGCAATGAAATAAAAATATGTAAGAGTCTTCAGTCGTTCAAGAAAAAACTTAAAATTTATCTTATTGGTAAATACTGAGTCCTTAAGTCCTCACTTTTCCTGGTATTGTTAGATGTAGATTCAATTTGTTACAAAAATTATTTATATTGTCTCCTACTCAATTATTTATTTGAATGCCGCCGCGCGGTGAGCCTTTGTTGTCCTGTTTGTGTTTGTCTTGTGTCCTTATTGTGTGTTTACGTAATCATTGATGTTACATTACTTGCAGGTTTCCAACTCAGTACTTCCTCAACCCAGTTATAAAAATGTCGGGGGTCTCCACCCAACAAGCTTGCTTTTAGGAGACTCCCACCACTTAATCATACATTGTATCTAAAGTAGCGTATGTGTATTTTTGTTTAAGCAAACTGATTGAGTGGAAATAAACTAAACTGAACATGTATAATATATAATATTAGTCAAATCAGAATACCCAGGCTGTTTTTTCTCTAATTTATTTATACAGATGGTTATCAATCCGAAGCAAGAACTTGGATACTAGGAGATAGTATCATTCGCCATGCTGGGACGTCCAATTCACAGCTGCACGGTGGTGGTACAGTGACATGGAAAGGCGTGTCTGGGGCACGCCTGGCCGGTCTGGGGAATAGGCTCAGGAGACACTTGGCAAAAGGCGAGGCCCCAACAACGATAGTGTTACATCTAGGTACCAATGACATCTTTAAGGAAAATTTGGGACAAATTAGACACGGGATACAAGAGAGCTTAGAGGCAATTAGGAATATTCTACCCAACACACGTTTAATTTGGTCCGATATTTTGCTGAGGGCGAAGTATCACGATGAAGTTAAGGGAGGGGCGGGCAAACGTTGCACTTGGGATTTGAATATGTATGCGAGGAAAATACTTCGGGAGATGCAAAACGCACATGTGATTAAACACTTCCATCTCATTAATCCTTCCCAGGAAGGTGTGTATAGGCAAGACATGATTCACTTGGATACCCGGGGCACACTATTGTTCCGTCAAAATTTTTCAGATGGGCTAATGTTCTTCAACACACACCCCAAGGCCTTTCATTTTCCAATACGGGACCAATAAAAAAAATTAAAAAAAGGGAGGGGGTTTGGGCAAATTTCTGTTTCAAAAATTTGCTTTGGCGGTAAGTTTAGGTTTTCCTGTATAACTAAGCTAATATGCATAGAAGCCTGTGAGGAATGTATAAATATTGTGGTAATAAAATGATGTGATTGTATAATTATAAAGAAGTAAATTAAATTGGAAACTTCAATAAAGAAGTTAGGCCAGTACGGATCGGTACCTTCTTGGCAACTCGCTGGAAGTGGGAACCTCATCGACCCGGAATAGATCCAGTCAATGAGTGCAGGAATTTATATATTAATAAATGTAAATGGTCTGGTACCTTCTTTAGCAAATCGCTGAGAAGTGGGAACCTTTGCGGATTGGAAAGTTACCATTCGCAAAGTGTATAATTGGAATTGGAATACTTTTTTATGAATGGATAGCACTGGCTGGGAATTGTTTGAATAAATACAATTGCAATTTAAAGGATGGAATTAAATAAATAAGTAAAGGGAAATCCCTTATTATTAATTGTCGTTTACCACTGGATTTGGAATACGAAATAAAAGAACCCCGGGCAGAATTGACTGCAACAACCAATCCCTTTGTCTGTGTATTTATCAGGTGGTAATTGAATTATTTCAAAAAACAACTACTTCAAATAGGCCTATTAAAATTAATTGGTTAAACATTATCAATTCAAGTGGAGAACACACAATTAAAAAGTATATCTTTTATAAGCGTCAAAATAGCTCATAACTGATCCCAACTTATGGAGGTGAAGACATCTATAAGGAGATCATCCCACGTTCCAATCATGTCTTTTCCTTCCTTTTAATCAAAGAAATACATTTTATTTTATTTTTTTATTAAATTACAGACAAAAACAAATCAACCCGCGACAGGTGTTTTTTGTTTTATTTTTAAGGGAGCTGGAGTGCGTTCGGAGAAAGTATTGTATTGTAATATTTTTACCTGATAAAGCATCTTAGCGTCTGCTTCAGCGAATGACATCACCATTACATGTGGATCATCTCTCCGGCCCTGAAATTAAATTTAAATTAAATTTATTATCGTTTGGTAAATACAAATAATACAATAATAAAAATACTTTGCTGAAATTTGTTTGGAGTAATGGCATCCTTTGGCTGTTAAATTGTTTGTTAAAAACATAATTAGATGGCATAATAGTTGATTACTAATTGCTTGATTATTCAGGATGATTTCGCAGTGAAGCCATGAAGCCAGTCTTTAGAGCGCTTCTTTTTGATAATTTTCAACAAATTCTTAACTAGTTTGTGTTTCAAAAAGTTTATTATACATCTTTTGACCTGCTTGAAGTAAAATAAACAAAAATAAATATTGAGACCGAATAGGTATTATAATAGCTAACAATACCTCCATTAGTTTTAGGCATAATTTCCCGAAGTTTGCGTTTGTATCTCCCTTTATATTGTCAGATAAATGTCTTTGAAATCCTAAAATACAAAGGAAAGCGAGTGTTTTTTATTTGTGGATTAAATTCTCTTCATACTGCCAGAGTGACTGATAAATGAATAAATTTGCCGTGAAAGCTCAAAGCATATTAATTTTGTATCACTTCTCATGAACTTTTGAAAACGCTCATTTGAATATTTCAAATTAAACACAAGATCGCTATACAACTTAATGTTTGGGTATAGAGGTATAGGTGTTATACTTACTATTGAGATATTCATGTTGAATGGACTGGATCTGTTCCGTATTTCTGAAACTCAAAACTTCAATGAGACCATCGTCATCAGTACCAAGCCCCTGTCGTTAACATATCATACGATTAATATGTAGTAAAGTTAGATAGACAAGGTAAAGTGTTGATGATTGCCCCAAAAATAACTCGAAAGCTTTTAGGAAATTATGATTTCCAACTGGCAGGTAGTTGTGGAAAATATTTCACACAGTAACTTTAACTAGTAATTTGATAAAATGTAATGTTATACTTATGAATGGTAAGATTAGGTAGGCCTAAACTTGTTATTTCAATCATTAGTTTTGTAACAAACCAGAAATGTAATTTTTTTTTTTTTTTCATACTTACGTCGAGCGTTTCGTGAAGAAGCCATGCGTCATATTGAGCCGCACTTTCCATTAATTTCTCCACAACGTCACTGTAATAACCACTAAGCTCAGACTTCAGCTCTTTCAAAAGATTATATTAAATTGATTTTAAAGACAAAGCACGTTTTCATGATTTTGTAATTATGAGGAGGAAAAAACTGAACACTAATTAATTATAAAGTTTGAACCAATTCCGTGATTTTATACAGAGAAACGTTTCTGTCTGAAATATCCAGATAACATTCATACATTTGGGCCAACGTTGGTTTTCAGTCCACAACGTCGGCGATGGTATTGTGAAAACTTTAATGTTGACCCAACGTAACGCCGATGAGAAAAACTACAAGTTCTGCTTGTCCTTATAGATGATAATGGATTGAAACTACTAACCCTGTTAGGTGTTCGTGCAATATGAGCACGAACACCTCTTTGTTATTGTTCTGTTTTTTTGTTTTTTTAGGTGTTCGGCTCGTCAGCCGAAAACCTATTGTTAGGTGTTCGGCTCGTCAGCCGAAAACCTATTGTTAGGTGTTCGGCTCGTCAGCCGAAAACCTATTGTAATTGTTAATTTTTTTAGGTGTTCGGCTCGTCAGCCGAAAACCTATTGTTATTGTTAAGGTTTTTTTTAGGTGTTCGGCTCGTCAGCCGAAACCAATTGTTATTGTTATGTTTTTTTAGGTGTTCGGCTCGTCAGCCGAAAACCTATTGTTATTGTTAAGGTTTTTTTTAGGTGTTCGGCTCGTCAGCCGAAACCAATTGTTATTGTTATGTTTTTTTAGGTGTTCGGCTCGTCAGCCGAAAACCTATTGTTATTGTTAAGTTGTTTTTTTAGGTGTTCGGCTCGTCAGCCAAAACCAATTGTTATTGTTATGTTTTTTTAGGTGTTCGGCTCGTCAGCCGAAAACCTATTGTTATTGTTAAGTTGTTATTTTTAGGTGTTCGTGCAATTCAGCATGAACACCTCTTGGTTTTTTGGGTTTTTTCTTTTCTTCTTCAGGATCTTCTTCTTCCACTCAACTCTTCTCCATCATTTAACCTAAAAAGGCAAATTTTAGAACCTTGAAACTTGGCATATACTTGTACCCTAACATGAGGACGGCACATGAACAATTTCGTCATAATGACGTCATCAGGTGTCGAATTACAAGGTTTTTAAAGTGAAAAATGACCATTTGCTTTTTGCTGTATCTTTCCGAATTTAAAAGCTATGATGTTCATAGTTGGGCATATGATAGTTCAAGAGTGGGGCAACATTTGAAAAGTTAACGCCAAAATCGTACGACCTTTTCTTCAAGGTCGTTACCCTGGGTCGAAGTTGATTTTCCTCAGAAAATCATTTTTTGGCTTATCTACGGAATAACTCAAGATTGAGATTGAATTAAACAATGAAACTCAACAGATAGTTGAACCATAGTATCAAGACGACACAAACTTAATTACGTCATGATGACGTCATCGGGCATCGAATTAAACTAAATCAGAGTTTAATATTTGTAAAAATCATAACTCAAGAACCATAATTCGGATTTTGACAATCTACACATCATCGGATAGGTCGTTAAGAGTTTGACAAATGCTACACAGAACCTTTACAACATTTGAACTGACTTTCGGTTCAAACCGGAAGTTGAAAATTTCAAAATATTTTCCCTTATTCATATCTTTAAAATTACTGATCATTTCAACATAATTTTTGTATCATGGTGTAGCCTGCTCAAACTTTTGCACAGACATGACAGCATTTTTATCTTTACATCTGGTCGAAAAAGGACGAAAATACACACCTATCAGTTGACCCACGTTGACGACGCACGATAGCGTATTAACGTGTAAACAACCTTGCCCTGGCCACTCAAACTTTAAATTATGTTTCTCAAGCGTACTCTCTTAGAAGTAGGTTCATTTAGGAGTATGTTTCGCATTGCATCCCAGAGGTGGTCCATCTAATATTTGAAAAATTCATAATTGCTGAACCACACATTGGATTTTAACAATTCATACATCATCTGAAAGGTCGTATTACACTAATCATGCGCTACACATTATGTGACCCCGTTTGACCTTGACTTCCAGTTAAGGTCAGAAGTTGCTTTTTTATGTTTTAAAAATCATAAATCCTAAACCACTTATTTGATATTTATCATCTATATGTCAACAGAAAGGACTTAAAAGCGCTACACATTATGTGACCCAGTTTGACCTTGACTTCCGGTTAAAGTCAGAAGTTGCTTATTAATGTTTAAAAAAAACATTAATCCTAAACCACTTATTTGTTTTTTATCGTGGGCGATTTCAATATCAATTTACTCCAGTATGATACTGATAATACTGTAAAAAACTTTATCAATGTTCTTTCTTCTCAATCGTTCTATCCCACCATAAGCAAACCAACAAGAATTACAAGTTATAGTTCAACCTTAATTGACAATATATTAACAAATGATTTTCTGAACCATTCTGCTGGTATTTTAGTAACCGACATAAGTGACCATTTACCTGTATTTCTTATTATTGATCAATTTAAAGAAAAAATTCAGGGTGAACGAAAATATGTCAGACGTGATTTTAACATGAATAACGTAAAATGCTTTAATGATGATCTAAATGAGACTGATTGGAATTTTTTAAAGTCTCCAAATGATATTCATGATATATACAATACTTTACTAGAGCATGTACAAACATTGTATGACAACAATTTCCCTGTTCAAGAAATCATATGCCGTTATGACAAATATAAGTCTCCATGGCTATCGGATGGTATTTATAATTCCATAAAAAGGAAAAATTACCTGTATAAAAGATTTCTTAAAAACCCTACTTTACAAAATAAATCTTGTTATACTGTATACAAAAACAAGTTATATTCTTTAATTAGAATATCAAAGAAAAATTACTTGAGTAAAAAATTCAACCAAGAAAAAGGCAATGTGAAAGGTACATGGAAGCTCATCAATTCATTATTAAATAAGAACAGGCAAAAAGCAAACCCCTCGTATTTTATTCAGGACGAAATGAGAATAGATGATAACAAAGAAATTGCCGATTCATTTAATGATTACTTTGTCAACATTGGCACCAGGCTTGCCAGTAACCTCCCATTATGTAATACAGCGTTTGAATCTTTTCTGAATAACAGATGTTCACATTCTCTTTTCTTGACGCCCATTACGCAAGAGGAAATAGTGGCTATTCTTAACAAAGTTCCTCATGGTAAAGCGTCAGGCTGTGACGGTTTAAATTATTTTTTTATTAAACAGGCTAGTTACTCACTAGCGAAGCCATTAGCTGAGCTTTTCAATATGTCTTTAGCTTTAGGAATTTTTCCTGACGGGCTAAAAAGTTACACCAATACATAAAAAGGGCAAGAAGCATGATATTAACAATTATAGGCCCATAACAGTAGTATCTATTTTCTCAAAAACTTATGAAAAGTTAATATATTCTAGATTAAACTCTTTTATAAGCAAAAACAATATTCTGTCTGAATCACAATTTGGATTCAGAGAAAATCGCTCAACTGACCTAGCAATTACGTATGTAGTTAATAAATTATCACAAGCTATTGATGATAAGAACATCTCTGTTGGTATATTTTTGGACTTGTCCAAGGCTTTCGACACAGTTAATCATGAAATTTTGCTTCGTAAATTAGAACACTACGGTATCCGTGGAATAGCATTGGACTTGTTCAAAAGTTACTTATCAAAATAATAGAAAACAATTTGTTTCGTATAATGCTGTCAATTCTATTGATCAACTTATTTCTTGTGGTGTTCCTCAAGGTTCTGTGTTGGGTCCCTTGCTTTTTATTATTTACATCAATGACATTTGTAACTCATCTGATATTATTTCATTTTGCTTATTTGCAGATGACACAAGTTTATTATACAGTCATAATAATGTAGATGCCGCGATTCAGAACCTTAATTTGGAACTTCAAAAAATAAGTACTTGGCTTTTAGCCAATAAGTTATGTATTAATGTCCTAAAATCTAATTATGTTATATTTTGTGCAAATCAATATAAATATACTCAATATATTCCCTTAGTTCTAAATGGTATCAGTTTTAATCAAGTGAAAGTTACGAAATTCTTAGGTATATATATTGATGAACATTTAACTTGGAAATATCATATCAATGATGTATCAAGTAAATTATCAAAAAATGTGGGTATAATGAATCGTTTAAAGTTTTTCCTACCTAGTAATATTTTATTGACCATCTATAACTCTTTTGTTCTGCCGTATTTAAACTACTGCATTCTCATATGGGGTGGTTCTTCAACTCGGTGTGAGAGACTATTTACTTTGCAAAAGCGGGCTGTTCGCATCATTTCTAATGCTGGTTATCGTGATCATTCAGCTCCACTTTTTAAACAATTTAAACTTATAAAATTAAATGGTCTTTATTGCCTTAATTTAGGAAAATTTATGTATAAATACAACCATAATGCATTACCTTCTTGTTTTAACTCTTTCTTTACATTAACTTCAAATATTCATTCTTATGATACTCGAAGTACCCGTAAAAAAAATATTTATGTCCGTTTTAACAGAACATCATTGTTTAGAAATAGTCTTGTCCAACGTGGTACTACATATTGGAATAGTCTCAGCGATTCGTTAAAATCTTCACCTACTTTGTCAAATTTTGCTAAAAAAATTAAAGCACAGTTCTTTAATTCTTAGTTTTTAATGTAAAGTTATGATATATTTTCCGGATGATGTTTTGTTTTTGTACCTACATGTACATGTTTTTATGTAAGTCAGTGTTGTGATAGTCTGTTGGTGTGTTTGTTTGTTTGTTTGTTTGTTTGTTTCTTGTCTGTCCGTAGGTACGGGAACAAAAGCTTTTGCTTCACCCTATGCCTAAATGTTGTCCTGTCTGTGATTATTTATTCAACTTCCGTGTAAATTGTTATTGTCTTTATTTTATCTCTGGTTTGTCATTATATACTCATTATCATGTATCGTAACTTTAACGATATACACAAATGTAACTTAATGCATGGCAGCATTGAAATAAATGTGAATGAATGAATGAATGAATGAGAAAGGACTTTGAAGACTTCATCAACACTACCAAGCGTGACCTCTATTGATTCTGCCATCCGGTTCAAACCGGAAGTTAAAATTTATTATTTGAGAAAATCATAACTTCTGAACCACTCATTGGTTGCTTATTTTCTGTACATCATCAGTTACAACTTTTGTAACTTAACCAACGCTATAAAGTGTGACCTCATTTGACCGTGATTTCCGGTTCAAACCGGAAGTTGAAACTTTATATTTCAAAATATCATAACTTCTGAACCACACATTGGATTTTTTCAATCTAAACATCATCTGAAAGGTCCTCATAAACTAATCAACATGTGACCCTATTTGACCTCGACTTTCCAAACCGGAAGTTGATGTTTAATTGTTGACAAATTCATAACTCCTGAACCAGGAATTGGAATGATAAGGTATAATGACGTTACCTATCACTCACCACGAACACCTTGTTTTTGTAGTAAACAAAAACTGAATCTCTATTTTTTTTAGGTGTTCGGCTAACAGCCGAACAACTATTGTTTTTGTTATGTTTTTTTAGGTGTTCGGCTAACAGCCGAACAACTATTGTTTTTGTTATGTTTTTTTAGGTGTTGGGCTAACAGCCGAACAACTATTGTTATTGTTATGTTTTGGTTTTGGGGGGTTTTTTTTCCTCGTCTTCTTCTTTCTCTCTGAACCTTCTCCAGCAAATTTGAACAAAAGTAAAAGCTTGTACAAACTTAAAACTTACTATGTACATAGGCAATAGTGAGTAGATGAAACCGCCACTTTTTGGAATGATGACGTCATTGATGACGTCATTACAAGGTTTTTAAAGTTGAAAAATTACCATTTGCTTTTTGCTGTATCTCAACGAATATGAAAGCTATGATGTTCATACTTGGGCATCAGATAGATAAAGACTTGGGAAACATTTGAAAAGTTAACGCCAAAATCGTACGACCTTAACTTCCAGGTCGTTACCCTGGGTCGAAGTTCGCCTTCGTGTTTTTTTTCATCAAAAAACAACTTTCGAGCTTATCTACGGAATAACTCAAGATTGAGATTGATTTGAACGTTGAAACTCTACATATAGTTGAACCTTAGTATCAAGACAACACAGACCTAATTACGTCATAATGACGTCATCGGGCATTAAATTACAATAAATCAAAGTTTAAAATTTGTAAAAATCATAACTTACGAACCCTAATTCGGATTTTGACAATCTACACATCATCGGATAGGTCGCTAAAAGTTTTACAAACGCTTCACAGAACACGTACAATATTTTTACTTACTTCCGGTTCAAAACGGAAGTTGAAAATTTCATAAAATCTTATCGTATTCATGTCTTTAAAACTATTTATCATTTCAGCATAATGTTTGTTTCAGATTGTAAAACAGCAATCCCGCTCAATCTTTTGCACATAAATAACAACATTTTGACCTTTATATTTGGTCGAAAAGGGACGTCAAAGCACCTGTTGACCCAGTTCAGTTCAGATACACATTTATTTCCATACTTCTATGTAGAAAAACGATAAGTACATGTAATTATGGAGTAAAGCAAAACAAAAATAACAATAAGTAGCAATACGCAGGATAATGTAATAAATATGGGGCTGTTTGTAGAAAACAGCCTGACACATACAAACAAACAAACAAACAAATGAAAAACAAGCAGACAGACACGAAAACAGAAGGACAGAAAAACACTGGACAAAAACAGCTATACTGACACAAGATACATAATGTGATTCAGACGGATAATGCAACGAATTCATAATTAGCAAAAGAATGGCAGAACAGTTCAAGCAGAAGCAATACAAAATAATTAGGTATTAAGAGGTAAACGTGGTCGAATTACTTAGGAGGGGAAGCTAAGATGCATATCGGGAGATAAAGTCACGTTTAAAAGAATACTTAAAAAGACTCAAGGACCGGTGAGACCTTATGCGCTCATCTATGGCATTCCACACACGAGGACCGAGGAAGCGGATCGTGTTCATAGAATAAGTGGTGCGAGTGAATGGAACAAAAAGTTTAGTGCAAGATCTAGTGGAGTGGCCGTGGGTTTCTTGAATAGACGTAAAGGAAGAAAGAGATGACTTTGGGAAGAAGGTTATTAATGAACTTAAACATAAATATCCCAGTATGGAGTTTATTAATATCAGCGACAGTGAGAGTGTTTAATTGTGCGAATAGAGGTGCTGAATGTTCTCTGTAGGATGAGAAAGTACAGATGCGAATAGCCCTTTTTTGAGACACATACAAAGAGTGCAGCCTAGTATTACTCACCGATGCCCAGACAATGTTACAGTAATTTAGGTATGGAAAGATAAGGGTGTTGTAAAGAAGAACAAGCGAAGAGGCAGGGAGGAAATGACGGATCTTGGAGATGACACCAGAATTACGACAGATAAGTTTATTGACAGAAGAGATATGCTCAGACCAAGATAGTTTATGGTCGATGATGACCCCAAGAAATTGTGTTGAAGAAACTCTAGTAATGGCAATATCGTCGATGATCACTTGTGGTAAATTGATGTCTACAGAGCGAGGAGATTTAGAGAAGAAGATGAAATTTGTTTTAGCGTGGTTTATGGACAGTTTGTTTGCCTTAAACCACAGAGATACCTGAATGAGTTCAGTGTTAAGTGTGTTGAACAAGGAGGATAGTTGATGATTACAGTAGAAAATAGTAGTATCATCAGCAAACAGTGTGAAAGACAGAAGGTGAGAGGAGCAGTATAGGTCATTAATGTACAGAAGGAAGAGGAGCGGCCCAAGAATTGAGCCCTGAGGAACACCATGCTTAATATTTAAACGAACAGAATTGCAGCCCTTTATTGACGTAAACTGGTGTCTATTAGCAAGATAGTCAGAAAAACATTGCAGTGCGACTCCCCTGATGCCATAGTGTTCAAGTTTGGAAAGAAGAAAAGAGTGATCTATAGTATCAAAGGCTTTAGAGAGGTCTATGAAAACACCGACGGCATGCATTTTTTTATTTAGTGCCTGAGTAACATTGTCGATAAATTCTATAAGGGCCAAGTCGGTGGAATGTTTAGATCTAAAGCCATATTGATGATCGTAAAGAAGATGGAATTGAGAAATGAAACAAGAAAGACGATTGTACACTAGTTTTTCGAGAAGTTTTGAGAAGCAAGAAAGAATAGAGATAGGCCTGTAATTATTAATGTTGCTCTTATCCCCGTTTTTGAAGATGGGAATTATTTTTGCAACCTTAAGATTAAGAGGCACAGATCCACTCAGAAAAGAAAGGTTGAAGATGTGAGCAAGAGGTTCAGCAATGGAAGGAAGGGCAGATTTCATAACAGTAGAACTAACACCATCAAAACCGCAGCTACTACCCTTTTTTATGTCTCTACTGATATGTAACATCTCTTGTGCATTAGTGGGAGTTAAGAAAAGAGAAAGCTATTAGGATTGTGCATGTAATCTGAAAAGTGCGTACGAGAGGAGGGTATTTTATTGGCAAGTGAGGAACCAATGTTAGTGAAGAAGTTGTTAAAAGAATTAGAAATATCATGAGGTTGCGACACAAAGTTGTCACCATCCATTGTGAAACTATCTGGAAGCGTTGAATCTTTGCTTTTACCGAGGATGCCATTTATTTCACGCCACATGATTTTAAGGTTGCCCTTGTGATGATTGAGCTTATCAGCATAATATTTTTTCTTTGCAGAACGTATAACGGAAGTGAGACGATTACGATAGATCTTGTAAAATCGCTCATTGTCTTCGGTGGGCTTGCGCAGGTAACGCCTGATCTGCATTCTTCCTCTTCCCTTCTTTCTTTTACTTTATTTGCCGATGATACAACTATTACTTTCTCTGACTCCAACCCGGCTAATTCTTTAAACACCATGAATGCCGAACTTCTTAAAGTCTCTTCTTGGTTTAAAGCTAACAAACTTTCCCTTAACCAACACAAAACTAAATTCATGCTCTTCAGTAAATCTTCTCATCTCTTGGACGATATTCCTATTCTTCGCATCGATAATAATCCTATCCTTCAAGTTCACTCTACTAACTTTCTAGGTGTCATTATTGACGATCAACTCTCCTGGTCTGAACACATTTCTTCCATTACTAAAACCATCTCCCGCAACACCGGTGTTATGTCTAGACTTCGTGCTTTTCTTCCTCCCAAATCCTTCTTCCCTATCTTAACTATTGTAATATCGTTTGGGCACATGTTTCTAACAACAAGCTTCGTTCGCTAATCACCACTCAAAAAAGGGCTGTCAGGATTTGCACTTCTTCGCATCCCCGGGAGCACACTGCACCTCTTTTTGTCCGATTACACTCACTAGCACTTGCTGAAATTAACAAATTTCATACAGGTATTTTCATGTACAAATTCACTCACAATCTTTTACCCACTTCCTTTAGTTCATTCTTTACCTCTGTCCGTGACACCCATGGGTACTCAACCAGATCGCATAACAAATCACACCTCTATGTGCCATTCACCCGCACATCATTCCACCTGAAAACGCTTCGTTTCTTCGGACCGCGTCTTTGGAATGGTTTAAGCGAATCTATTAAATCACAGTCTTCTGTGGGTCGATTTAAAAGTGCTTATAAAAGAGCTCCTCTCCCAGTATCTGACATAGTTTATTCTCACCTAGCTAGTCTGCTTAGATCTCCTTTTTACTCATGTTTAGTAGTCAGCTGATGTTCTTTCTTTATATATATATTACTTTACTTATATTTGTTATTGTCGTTATTATCATTGTTATTATTATTATTAATATTACTATAATATTAATATTATTCTCATCATTTCTGTCTTTGTGCAACTTGTCTGTCCGTACGTTCTTGTTCCTGTTTAAGTTCTGTTTGTCTGTCCATCAGGCATCTCACCACAAGCCTCGGCTTCTCGATGATGCCTCCATACTTATGTAATTTTTTGCCTTGTAATTAATGTTTCTTTGATTACTTCTTTAAATCAATGTTTTGGCTATGTACTGTTTGGAAATTTCATGAAGTATGGAAATAAATGTGAAATTGAATTGAATTGAATTGAAGTCTATTTTTAAATAGACAGGAATTCACTATAGACTGGGTGGTCCATGGCTGATTTTTGTGCGAAGTCCCAACAATTTTGGTAACAAGAGGAAACTTTTTGTTGTAGCGAGAGGTAAAGATGGAAAGAAAAGAATCGTAAGCAGAGTTGACCTCTGTAGCTTCATAAACCTCATTCCAATCAACGTCATTAAAGTTCAAGCCTGAAAGAATTAAGTGAGTTGGTATTTATGTCCCTAGTAAGGAAGCTTTTCTCTACGGAGCCGGATAGATGCCAGAAAATAAGAAGTGAAATATTTTTTCATGAGCGCGATAATATTTTGTTTTGTACCATTATTTTATCTGGCGGCCGCCACTTATTTATCCGGCGGCCTGCCACTTAATTATCCGGCGGGCGCCACATAATTATCTGGCGGCCGCCACATAATAATCTGTGCCACACGTTCTTTTATTTCCGGATTTTAAGAGGACGGGTCATAGGATTCAGTGGGGGGGGGGGGGGGGGGGGGGGGTGGGGGTGGGGGGAGGGTAGAGGACAGTCGTAAGATCGATCTGTGGGGGGGCGGGTTAGTAGGGTAAAGTCATAAGTCATAGGATCATGAGGGGGTGGGGTAAGAGGGCGTGTCATAGAAATGGGGGGGGCTAAGAGGACAGGTCATAGAAGATCCCGGGGTGGGGTTAAGGGTAAGAGGGCATTGTTCAATAGGATCATAATTGGGGGGGGGGGGAGGGGGGGGGGGGGGGATGGGCGGGGGGG